>CAKAJA020000509.1:0-26733 GCA_916610235.2 Lasioglossum morio | reverse complement strand
GTATAACGTATAACGTATAACGTACAACGTACAACGTACAACGTTTAACGTGTAACGTATAACGTATAACGTATAACGTATAACGTATAACGTATAACGTATAACGTATAACGTATAACGTATAACGTATAACGTATAACTTATAACGTATAACGTATAACGTATAACGTATAACGTATAACGTATAACGTATAACGTATAACGTATAACGTATAACGTATAACGTATAACGTATAACGTATAACGTATAACGTATAACGTATAACGTATAACGTATAACGTATAACGTATAACGTATAACGTATAACGTATAACGTATAACGTATAACGTATAACGTCTAACGTATAACGTATAACCTATAACGTACAACGTATAACGTTTAAACGTATAACGTATAATGTATAACGTGTAACGTATAATGTATAACGTATAACGTTAAACGTATAACGTATAACGTACGACGTATAACGTATAACGTTAAACATATAAAGTATAACGTATAACGTATAACGTATAACGTATAACGTATAACGTATAACGTATAACGTATAACGTATAACCTATAACGTACAACGTATAACGTTTAAACGTATAACGTATAATGTATAACGTGTAACGTATAATGTATAACGTATAACGTATAACGTATAACGTATAACGTATAACGTATAACGTATAACGTATAACGTATAACGTATAACGTATAACGTATAACGTATAACGTATAACGTATAACGTATAACGTATAACGTATAGCGTATAACGTATAACGTATAACGTATAACGTATAACGTATAACGTATAACGTATAACGTATAACGTCTAACGTATAACGTATAACCTATAACGTACAACGTATACCGTTTAAACGTATAACGTATAATGTATAACGTGTAACGTATAATGTATAACGTATAACGTTAAACGTATAACGTATAACGTACAACGTATAACGTATAACGTTAAACATATAACGTATAACGTATAACGTATAACGTATAACGTATAACGTATAACGTATAACGTATAACGTATAACGTATAATGTATAACGTATAACGTACATCGTTTAACGTATAACGTTTAACGTATAACGTATAACGTATAACGTATAACGTATAACGTATAACGTATAACGTATAACGTATAACGTATAACGTATAACGTATAACGTATAACGTATAACGTATAACGTATAACGTATAACGTATAACGTATAACGTATAACGTATAACGTATAACGTATAACGTATAACGTATAACGTATAACGTATAACGTATAACGTATAACGTATAACGTATAACGTATAACGTATAACGTATAACGTATAACGTATAACTAACGTATAACGTATAACGTATAACGTATAACGTATAACGTATAACGTATAACGTATAACGTATAACGTATAACGTATAACGTATAACGTATAACGTATAACGTATAACGTATAACGTATAACGTATAACGTATAACGTATAACGTATAACGTATAACGTATAACGTATAACGTATAACGTATAACGTATAACGTATAACGTATAACGTATAACGTATAACGTATAACGTATAACGTATAACGTATAACGTATAACGTATAACGTATAACGTATAACGTATAACGTATAACGTATAACGTATAACGTATAACGTATAACGTATAACGTATAACGTATAACGTATAACGTATAACGTATAACGTATAACGTATAACGTATAACGTATAACGTATAACGTATAACGTATAACGTATAACGTATAACGTATAACGTATAACGTATAACGTATAACGTATAACGTATAACGTATAACGTATAAACGTATAACGTATAACGTATAACGTATAACGTATAACGTATAACGTATAACGTATAACGTATAACGTATAACGTATAACGTATAACGTATAACGTATAACGTATACGTATAACGTATAACGTATAACGTATAACGTATAACGTATAACGTATAACGTATAACGTATAACGTATAACGTATAACGTATAACGTATAACGTATAACGTATAACGTATAACGTATAACGTATAACGTATAACGTATAACGTATAACGTATAACGTATAACGTATAACGTATAACGTATAACGTATAACGTATAACGTATAACGTATAACGTATAACGTATAACGTATAACGTATAACGTATAACGTATAACGTATAACGTATAACGTATAACGTATAACGTATAACGTATAACGTATAACGTATAACGTATAACGTATAACGTATAACGTATAACGTATAACGTATAACGTATAACGTATAACGTATAACGTATAACGTATAACGTATAACGTATAACGTATAACGTATAACGTATAACGTATAACGTATAACGTATAACGTATAACGTATAACGTATAACGTATAACGTATAACGTATAACGTATAACGTATAACGTATAACGTATAACGTATAACGTATAACGTATAACGTATAACGTATAACGTATAACGTATAACGTATAACGTATAACGTCTAACGTCTAACGTCTAACGTATAACGTATAACCTATAACGTACAACGTATAACGTTTAAACGTATAACGTATAATGTATAACGTGTAGCGTATAATGTATAACGTATAACGTTAAACGTATAACGTATAACGTACAACGTATAACGTATAACGTTAAACATATAACGTATAACGTATAACGTATAACGTATAACGTATAACGTATAATGTATAACGTATAACGTACATCGTGTAACGTATAACGTATAACGTATAACGTATAACGTATAACGTATAACGTATAACGTATAACGTATAACGTACAACGTACAACGTACAACGTTTAACGTATAACGTATAACGTATAACGTATAACGTATAACGTATAACGTATAACGTATAACGTATAACGTATAACGTATAACGTATAACGTATAGCGTATAACGTATAACGTATAACGTATAACGTATAACGTATAACGTATAACGTATAACGTATAACGTCTAACGTATAACGTATAACCTATAACGTACAACGTATAACGTTTAAACGTATAACGTATAATGTATAACGTGTAACGTATAATGTATAACGTATAACGTTAAACGTATAACGTATAACGTACAACGTATAACGTATAACGTTGAACATATAACGTATAACGTATAACGTATAACGTATAACGTATAACGTATAACGTATAACGTATAACGTATAACGTATAACGTATAACGTATAACGTATAACGTATAACGTATAACGTATAACGTATAACGTATAACGTATAACGTATAACGTATAACGTATAACGTATAACGTATAACGTATAACGTATAACGTATAACGTATAACGTATAACGTATAACGTATAACGTATAACGTATAACGTATAACGTATAACGTATAACGTATAACGTATAACGTATAACGTATAACGTATAACGTATAACGTATAACGTATAACGTATAACGTATAACGTATAACGTATAACGTATAACGTATAACGTATAACGTATAACGTATAACGTATAACGTATAACGTATAACGTATAACGTATAACGTATAACGTATAACGTATAACGTATAACGTATAACGTATAACGTATAACGTATAACGTATAACGTATAACGTATAACGTATAACGTATAACGTATAACGTATAACGTATAACGTATAACGTATAACGTATAACGTATAACGTATAACGTATAACGTATAACGTATAACGTATAACGTATAACGTATAACGTATAACGTATAACGTATAACGTATAACGTATAACGTATAACGTATAACGTATAACGTATAACGTATAACGTATAACGTATAACGTATAACGTATAACGTATAACGTATAACGTATAACGTATAACGTATAACGTATAACGTATAACGTATAACGTATAACGTATAACGTATAACGTATAACGTATAACGTATAACGTATAACGTATAACGTATAACGTATAACGTATAACGTATAACGTATAGCGTATAACGTACAACGTACAACGTATAACGTACAACGTACAACGTACAACGTACAACGTACAACGTACAACGTATAACGTACAACGTATAACGTATAACGTATAACGTATAACGTATAACGTATAACGTATAACGTATAACGTATAACGTATAACGTATAACGTATAACGTATAACGTATAACGTATAACGTATAACGTATAACGTATAACGTATAACGTACAACGTACAACGTACAACGTTTAACGTATAACGTATAACGTATAACGTATAACGTATAACGTATAACGTATAACGTATAACGTATAACGTATAACGTATAACGTATAACGTATAACGTATAACGTATAACGTATAACGTATAACGTATAACGTATAACGTATAACGTATAACGTATAACGTATAACGTATAACGTATAACGTATAACGTATAACGTATAACGTATAACGTATAACGTATAACGTATAACGTATAACGTATAACGTATAACGTATAGCGTATAACGTACAACGTACAACGTATAACGTACAACGTACAACGTACAACGTACAACGTACAACGTACAACGTATAACGTACAACGTATAACGTATAACGTATAACGTATAACGTATAACGTATAACGTATAACGTATAACGTATAACGTATAACGTATAACGTATAACGTATAACGTATAACGTATAACGTATAACGTATAACGTATAACGTATAACGTATAACGTACAACGTACAACGTACAACGTACAACGTTTAACGTATAACGTATAACGTATAACGTATAACGTATAACGTATAACGTATAACGTATAACGTATAACGTATAACGTATAACGTATAACGTATAGCGTATAACGTATAACGTATAACGTATAACGTATAACGTATAACGTATAACGTATAACGTATAACGTCTAACGTATAACGTATAACCTATAACGTACAACGTATAACGTTTAAACGTATAACGTATAATGTATAACGTGTAACGTATAATGTATAACGTATAACGTTAAACGTATAACGTATAACGTACAACGTATAACGTATAACGTTGAACATATAACGTATAACGTATAACGTATAACGTATAACGTATAACGTATAACGTATAACGTATAACGTATAACGTATAACGTATAACGTATAACGTATAACGTATAACGTATAACGTATAACGTATAACGTATAACGTATAACGTATAACGTATAACGTATAACGTATAACGTATAACGTATAACGTATAACGTATAACGTATAACGTATAACGTATAACGTATAACGTATAACGTATAACGTATAACGTATAACGTATAACGTATAACGTATAACGTATAACGTATAACGTATAACGTATAACGTATAACGTATAACGTATAACGTATAACGTATAACGTATAACGTATAACGTATAACGTATAACGTATAACGTATAACGTATAACGTATAACGTATAACGTATAACGTATAACGTATAACGTATAACGTATAACGTATAACGTATAACGTATAACGTATAACGTATAACGTATAACGTATAACGTATAACGTATAACGTATAACGTATAACGTATAACGTATAACGTATAACGTATAACGTATAACGTATAACGTATAACGTATAACGTATAACGTATAACGTATAACGTATAACGTATAACGTATAACGTATAACGTATAACGTATAACGTATAACGTATAACGTATAACGTATAACGTATAACGTATAACGTATAACGTATAACGTATAACGTATAACGTATAACGTATAACGTATAACGTATAACGTATAACGTATAACGTATAACGTATAACGTATAACGTATAACGTATAACGTATAACGTATAACGTATAACGTATAACGTATAACGTATAACGTATAACGTATAACGTATAACGTATAACGTATAACGTATAACGTATAACGTATAACGTATAACGTATAACGTATAACGTATAACGTATAACGTATAACGTATAACGTATAACGTATAACGTATAACGTATAACGTATAACGTATAACGTATAACGTATAACGTATAACGTATAACGTATAACGTATAACGTATAACGTATAACGTATAACGTATAACGTATAACGTATAACGTATAACGTATAACGTATAACGTATAACGTATAACGTATAACGTATAACGTATAACGTATAACGTATAACGTATAACGTATAACGTATAACGTATAACGTATAACGTATAACGTATAACGTATAACGTATAACGTATAACGTATAACGTATAACGTATAACGTATAACGTATAGCGTATAACGTACAACGTACAACGTATAACGTACAGCGTACAACGTACAACGTACAACGTACAACGTACAACGTATAACGTACAACGTACAACGTATAACGTATAACGTATAACGTATAACGTATAACGTATAACGTATAACGTATAACGTATAACGTATAACGTATAACGTATAACGTATAACGTATAACGTATAACGTATAACGTATAACGTATAACGTATAACGTATAACGTATAACGTATAACGTATAACGTATAACGTATAACGTATAACGTATAACGTATAACGTATAACGTATAACGTATAACGTATAACGTATAACGTCTAACGTATAACGTATAACCTATAACGTACAACGTATAACGTTTAAACGTATAACGTATAATGTATAACGTGTAACGTATAATGTATAACGTATAACGTTAAACGTATAACGTATAACGTACAACGTATAACGTATAACGTTAAACATATAACGTATAACGTATAACGTATAACGTATAACGTATAACGTATAACGTATAATGTATAACGTATAACGTACATCGTGTAACGTATAACGTATAACGTATAACGTATAACGTATAACGTACAACGTATAACGTATAACGTATAACGTATAACGTATAACGTATAACGTATAACGTATAACGTATAACGTATAACGTATAACGTATAACGTATAACGTATAACGTATAACGTATAACGTATAACGTTAAACATATAACGTATAACGTATAACGTATAACGTATAACGTATAACGTATAATGTATAACGTATAACGTACATCGTGTAACGTATAACGTATAACGTATAACGTATAACGTATAACGTATAACGTATAACGTATAACGTATAACGTATAACGTATAACGTACAACGTACAACGTACAACGTTTAACGTATAACGTATAACGTATAACGTATAACGTATAACGTATAACGTATAACGTATAACGTATAACGTATAACGTATAACGTATAGCGTATAACGTATAACGTATAACGTATAACGTATAACGTATAACGTATAACGTATAACGTCTAACGTATAACGTATAACCTATAACGTACAACGTATAACGTTTAAACGTATAACGTATAATGTATAACGTGTAACGTATAATGTATAACGTATAACGTTAAACGTATAACGTATAACGTACAACGTATAACGTATAACGTTGAACATATAACGTATAACGTATAACGTATAACGTATAACGTATAACGTATAACGTATAACGTATAACGTATAACGTATAACGTATAACGTATAACGTATAACGTATAACGTATAACGTATAACGTATAACGTATAACGTATAACGTATAACGTATAACGTATAACGTATAACGTATAACGTATAACGTATAACGTATAACGTATAACGTATAACGTATAACGTATAACGTATAACGTATAACGTATAACGTATAACGTATAACGTATAACGTATAACGTATAACGTATAACGTATAACGTATAACGTATAACGTATAACGTATAACGTATAACGTATAACGTATAACGTATAACGTATAACGTATAACGTATAACGTATAACGTATAACGTATAACGTATAACGTATAACGTATAACGTATAACGTATAACGTATAACGTATAACGTATAACGTATAACGTATAACGTATAACGTATAACGTATAACGTATAACGTATAACGTATAACGTATAACGTATAACGTATAACGTATAACGTATAACGTATAACGTATAACGTATAACGTATAACGTATAACGTATAACGTATAACGTATAACGTATAACGTATAACGTATAACGTATAACGTATAACGTATAACGTATAACGTATAACGTATAACGTATAACGTATAACGTATAACGTATAACGTATAACGTATAACGTATAACGTATAACGTATAACGTATAACGTATAACGTATAACGTATAACGTATAACGTATAACGTATAACGTATAACGTATAACGTATAACGTATAACGTATAACGTATAACGTATAACGTATAACGTATAACGTATAACGTATAACGTATAACGTATAACGTATAACGTATAACGTATAACGTATAACGTATAACGTATAACGTATAACGTATAACGTATAACGTATAACGTATAACGTATAACGTATAACGTATAACGTATAACGTATAACGTATAACGTATAACGTATAACGTATAACGTATAACGTATAACGTATAACGTATAACGTATAACGTATAACGTATAACGTATAACGTATAACGTATAACGTATAACGTATAACGTATAACGTATAACGTATAACGTATAACGTATAGCGTATAACGTATAACGTATAACGTATAACGTATAACGTATAACGTATAACGTATAACGTATAACGTCTAACGTATAACGTATAACCTATAACGTACAACGTATAACGTTTAAACGTATAACGTATAATGTATAACGTGTAACGTATAATGTATAACGTATAACGTTAAACGTATAACGTATAACGTACAACGTATAACGTATAACGTTAAACGTATAACGTATAACGTACAACGTATAACGTATAACGTTAAACATATAACGTATAACGTATAACGTATAACGTATAACGTATAACGTATAACGTATAACGTATAACGTATAATGTATAACGTATAACGTACATCGTGTAACGTATAACGTATAACGTATAACGTATAACGTATAACGTATAACGTATAACGTATAACGTATAACGTATAACGTATAACGTATAACGTATAACGTATAACGTATAACGTATAACGTTAAACATATAACGTATAACGTATAACGTATAACGTATAACGTATAACGTATAACGTATAATGTATAACGTATAACGTACATCGTTTAACGTATAACGTATAACGTATAACGTATAACGTATAACGTATAACGTATAACGTATAACGTATAACGTATAACGTATAACGTATAACGTATAACGTACAACGTACAACGTATAACGTATAACGTACAACGTACAACGTACAACGTTTAACGTACAACGTATAACGTATAACGTATAACGTATAACGTATAACGTATAACGTATAACGTATAACGTATAACGTATAACGTATAACGTATAACGTATAACGTATAACGTATAACGTATAACGTATAACGTATAACGTATAACGTATAACGTATAACGTATAACGTATAACGTATAACGTATACGTATAACGTATAACGTATAACGTATAACGTATAACGTATAACGTATAACGTACATCGTGTAACGTATAACGTATAACGTATAACGTATAACGTATAACGTATAACGTATAACGTACAACGTACAACGTACAACGTTTAACGTGTAACGTATAACGTATAACGTATAACGTATAACGTATAACGTATAACGTATAACGTATAACGTATAACGTATAACGTATAACGTATAACGTATAACGTATAACGTATAACGTATAACGTATAACGTATAACGTATAACGTATAACGTATAACGTATAACGTATAACGTATAACGTATAACGTATAACGTATAACGTATAACGTATAACGTATAACGTATAACGTATAACGTATAACGTATAACGTATAACGTATAACGTACATCGTGTAACGTATAACGTATAACGTATAACGTATAGCGTATAACGTACAACGTACAACGTATAACGTACAACGTACAACGTACAACGTACAACGTACAACGTACAACGTATAACGTACAACGTATAACGTATAACGTATAACGTATAACGTATAACGTATAACGTATAACGTATAACGTATAACGTATAACGTATAACGTATAACGTATAACGTATAACGTATAACGTATAACGTATAACGTATAACGTATAACGTATAACGTATAACGTATAACGTATAACGTATAACGTATAACGTATAACGTATAACGTATAACGTATAACGTATAACGTATAACGTATAACGTATAACGTATAACGTATAACGTATAACGTTAAACGTATAACGTATAACGTACAACGTATAACGTATAACGTTGAACATATAACGTATAACGTATAACGTATAACGTTAAACATATAACGTATAACGTATAACCTATAACGTACAACGTATAACGTTTAAACGTATAACGTATAATGTATAACGTGTAACGTATAATGTATAACGTATAACGTTAAACGTATAACGTATAACGTACAACGTATAACGTATAACGTTAAACGTATAACGTATAACGTACAACGTATAACGTATAACGTTAAACATATAACGTATAACGTATAACGTATAACGTATAACGTATAACGTATAACGTATAACGTATAACGTATAATGTATAACGTATAACGTACATCGTGTAACGTATAACGTATAACGTATAACGTATAACGTATAACGTATAACGTATAACGTATAACGTATAACGTATAACGTATAACGTATAACGTATAACGTATAACGTATAACGTATAACGTTAAACATATAACGTATAACGTATAACGTATAACGTATAACGTATAACGTATAACGTATAATGTATAACGTATAACGTACATCGTTTAACGTATAACGTATAACGTATAACGTATAACGTATAACGTATAACGTATAACGTATAACGTATAACGTATAACGTATAACGTATAACGTATAACGTATAACGTATAACGTATAACGTATAACGTATAACGTATAACGTATAACGTATAACGTATAACGTATAACGTATAACGTATAACGTATAACGTATAACGTATAACGTATAAACGTATAACGTATAACGTATAACGTATAACGTATAACGTATAACGTATAACGTATAACGTATAACGTATAACGTATAACGTATAACGTATAACGTATAACGTATAACGTATAACGTATAACGTATAACGTATAACGTATAACGTATAACGTATAACGTATAACGTATAACGTATAACGTATAACGTATAACGTATAACGTATAACGTATAACGTATAACGTATAACGTATAACGTATAACGTATAACGTATAAACGTATAACGTATAACGTATAACGTATAACGTATAACGTATAACGTATAACGTATAACGTATAACGTATAACGTATAACGTATAACGTATAACGTATAACGTATAACGTATAACGTATAACGTATAACGTATAACGTATAACGTATAACGTATAACGTATAACGTATAACGTATAACGTATAACGTATAACGTATAACGTATAACGTATAACGTATAACGTATAACGTATAACGTATAACGTATAGCGTATAAACGTACAACGTACAACGTATAACGTACAGCGTACAACGTACAACGTACAACGTAACAACGTACAACGTATAACGTACAAACGTACAACGTATAACGTATAACGTATAACGTATAACGTATAACGTATAACGTATAACGTATAACGTATAACGTATAACGTATAACGTATAACGTATAACGTATAACGTATAACGTATAACGTATAACGTATAACGTATAACGTATAACGTATAACGTATAACGTATAACGTATAACGTATAACGTATAACGTATAACGTATAACGTATAACGTATAACGTATAACGTATAACGTATAACGTATAACGTATAACGTATAACGTATAACGTATAACGTATAACGTCTAACGTATAACGTATAACCTATAACGTACAACGTATAACGTTTAAAACGTATAACGTATAATGTATAACGTGTAACGTATAATGTATAACGTATAACGTTAAACGTATAACGTATAACGTACAACGTATAACGTATAACGTTAAACATATAACGTATAACGTATAACGTATAACGTATAACGTATAACGTATAACGTATAATGTATAACGTATAACGTACATCGTGTAACGTATAACGTATAACGTATAACGTATAACCGTATAACGTACAACGTATAACGTATAACGTATAACGTATAACGTATAACGTATAACGTATAACGTATAACGTATAACGTATAACGTATAACGTATAACGTATAACGTATAACGTATAACGTATAACGTATAACGTTAAACATATAACGTATAACGTATAACGTATAACGTATAACGTATAACGTATAATGTATAACGTATAACGTACATCGTGTAACGTATAACGTATAACGTATAACGTATAACGTATAACGTATAACGTATAACGTATAACGTATAACGTATAACGTATAACGTACAACGTACAACGTACAACGTTTAACGTATAACGTATAACGTATAACGTATAACGTATAACGTATAACGTATAACGTATAACGTATAACGTATAACGTATAACGTATAGCGTATAACGTATAACGTATAACGTATAACGTATAACGTATAACGTATAACGTATAACGTCTAACGTATAACGTATAACCTATAACGTACAACGTATAACGTTTAAACGTATAACGTATAATGTATAACGTGTAACGTATAATGTATAACGTATAACGTTAAACGTATAACGTATAACGTACAACGTATAACGTATAACGTTGAACATATAACGTATAACGTATAACGTATAACGTATAACGTATAACGTATAACGTATAACGTATAACGTATAACGTATAACGTATAACGTATAACGTATAACGTATAACGTATAACGTATAACGTATAACGTATAACGTATAACGTATAACGTATAACGTATAACGTATAACGTATAACGTATAACGTATAACGTATAACGTATAACGTATAACGTATAACGTATAACGTATAACGTATAACGTATAACGTATAACGTATAACGTATAACGTATAACGTATAACGTATAACGTATAACGTATAACGTATAACGTATAACGTATAACGTATAACGTATAACGTATAACGTATAACGTATAACGTATAACGTATAACGTATAACGTATAACGTATAACGTATAACGTATAACGTATAACGTATAACGTATAACGTATAACGTATAACGTATAACGTATAACGTATAACGTATAACGTATAACGTATAACGTATAACGTATAACGTATAACGTATAACGTATAACGTATAACGTATAACGTATAACGTATAACGTATAACGTATAACGTATAACGTATAACGTATAACGTATAACGTATAACGTATAACGTATAACGTATAACGTATAACGTATAACGTATAACGTATAACGTATAACGTATAACGTATAACGTATAACGTATAACGTATAACGTATAACGTATAACGTATAACGTATAACGTATAACGTATAACGTATAACGTATAACGTATAACGTATAACGTATAACGTATAACGTATAACGTATAACGTATAACGTATAACGTATAACGTATAACGTATAACGTATAACGTATAACGTATAACGTATAACGTATAACGTATAACGTATAACGTATAACGTATAACGTATAACGTATAACGTATAACGTATAACGTATAACGTATAACGTATAACGTATAACGTATAACGTATAACGTATAACGTATAACGTATAACGTATAACGTATAACGTATAACGTATAACGTATAACGTATAACGTATAACGTATAACGTATAACGTATAACGTATAACGTATAACGTATAACGTATAACGTATAACGTATAACGTATAACGTATAACGTATAACGTATAACGTATAACGTATAACGTATAACGTATAACGTATAGCGTATAACGTATAACGTATAACGTATAACGTATAACGTATAACGTATAACGTATAACGTATAACGTCTAACGTATAACGTATAACCTATAACGTACAACGTATAACGTTTAAACGTATAACGTATAATGTATAACGTGTAACGTATAATGTATAACGTATAACGTTAAACGTATAACGTATAACGTACAACGTATAACGTATAACGTTAAACGTATAACGTATAACGTACAACGTATAACGTATAACGTTAAACATATAACGTATAACGTATAACGTATAACGTATAACGTATAACGTATAACGTATAACGTATAACGTATAATGTATAACGTATAACGTACATCGTGTAACGTATAACGTATAACGTATAACGTATAACGTATAACGTATAACGTATAACGTATAACGTATAACGTATAACGTATAACGTATAACGTATAACGTATAACGTATAACGTATAACGTTAAACATATAACGTATAACGTATAACGTATAACGTATAACGTATAACGTATAACGTATAATGTATAACGTATAACGTACATCGTTTAACGTATAACGTATAACGTATAACGTATAACGTATAACGTATAACGTATAACGTATAACGTATAACGTATAACGTATAACGTATAACGTATAACGTACAACGTACAACGTATAACGTATAACGTACAACGTACAACGTACAACGTTAACGTACAACGTATAACGTATAACGTATAACGTATAACGTATAACGTATAACGTATAACGTATAACGTATAACGTATAACGTATAACGTATAACGTATAACGTATAACGTATAACGTATAACGTATAACGTATAACGTATAACGTATAACGTATAACGTATAACGTATAACGTATAACGTATAACGTATAACGTATAACGTATAACGTATAACGTATAACGTACATCGTGTAACGTATAACGTATAACGTATAACGTATAACGTATAACGTATAACGTATAACGTACAACGTACAACGTACAACGTTTAACGTGTAACGTATAACGTATAACGTATAACGTATAACGTATAACGTATAACGTATAACGTATAACGTATAACGTATAACGTATAACGTATAACGTATAACGTATAACGTATAACGTATAACGTATAACGTATAACGTATAACGTATAACGTATAACGTATAACGTATAACGTATAACGTATAACGTATAACGTATAACGTATAACGTATAACGTATAACGTATAACGTATAACGTATAACGTATAACGTATAACGTATAACGTATAACGTATAACGTACATCGTGTAACGTATAACGTATAACGTATAACGTATAGCGTATAACGTACAACGTACAACGTATAACGTACAACGTACAACGTACAACGTACAACGTACAACGTACAACGTATAACGTACAACGTATAACGTATAACGTATAACGTATAACGTATAACGTATAACGTATAACGTATAACGTATAACGTATAACGTATAACGTATAACGTATAACGTATAACGTATAACGTATAACGTATAACGTATAACGTATAACGTATAACGTATAACGTCTAACGTATAACGTATAACCTATAACGTACAACGTATAACGTTTAAACGTATAACGTATAACGTATAACGTATAACGTTAAACGTATAACGTATAACGTACAACGTATAACGTATAACGTTAAACATATAACGTATAACGTATAACGTATAACGTATAACGTATAACGTATAACGTATAACGTATAACGTATAACGTATAACGTATAACGTATAACGTATAACGTATAACGTATAACGTATAACGTACAACGTACAACGTATAACGTATAACGTACAACGTACAACGTACAACGTTTAACGTACAACGTATAACGTATAACGTATAACGTATAACGTATAACGTATAACGTATAACGTATAACGTATAACGTATAACGTATAACGTATAACGTATAACGTATAACGTATAACGTATAACGTATAACGTATAACGTATAACGTATAACGTATAACGTATAACGTATAACGTATAACGTATAACGTATAACGTATAACGTATAACGTATAACGTATAACGTATAACGTACATCGTGTAACGTATAACGTATAACGTATAACGTATAACGTATAACGTATAACGTATAACGTACAACGTACAACGTACAACGTTTAACGTGTAACGTATAACGTATAACGTATAACGTATAACGTATAACGTATAACGTATAACGTATAACGTATAACGTATAACGTATAACGTATAACGTATAACGTATAACGTATAACGTATAACGTATAACGTATAACGTATAACGTATAACGTATAACGTATAACGTATAACGTATAACGTATAACGTATAACGTATAACGTATAACGTATAACGTATAACGTATAACGTATAACGTATAACGTATAACGTATAACGTATAACGTATAACGTATAACGTACATCGTGTAACGTATAACGTATAACGTATAACGTATAGCGTATAACGTACAACGTACAACGTATAACGTACAACGTACAACGTACAACGTACAACGTACAACGTACAACGTATAACGTACAACGTATAACGTATAACGTATAACGTATAACGTATAACGTATAACGTATAACGTATAACGTATAACGTATAACGTATAACGTATAACGTATAACGTATAACGTATAACGTATAACGTATAACGTATAACGTATAACGTATAACGTCTAACGTATAACGTATAACCTATAACGTACAACGTATAACGTTTAAACGTATAACGTATAACGTATAACGTATAACGTTAAACGTATAACGTATAACGTACAACGTATAACGTATAACGTTAAACATATAACGTATAACGTATAACGTATAACGTATAACGTATAACGTATAACGTATAATGTATAACGTATAACGTACATCGTTTAACGTATAACGTATAACGTATAACGTATAACGTATAACGTATAACGTATAACGTATAACGTATAACGTATAACGTATAACGTATAACGTATAACGTACAACGTACAACGTATAACGTATAACGTACAACGTACAACGTACAACGTTTAACGTACAACGTATAACGTATAACGTATAACGTATAACGTATAACGTATAACGTATAACGTATAACGTATAACGTATAACGTATAACGTATAACGTATAACGTATAACGTATAACGTATAACGTATAACGTATAACGTATAACGTATAACGTATAACGTATAACGTATAACGTATAACGTATAACGTATAACGTATAATGTATAACGTATAACGTACATCGTGTAACGTATAACGTATAACGTATAACGTATAACGTATAACGTATAACGTATAACGTACAACGTACAACGTACAACGTTTAACGTGTAACGTATAACGTATAACGTATAACGTATAACGTATAACGTATAACGTATAACGTATAACGTATAACGTATTAACGTATAACGTATAACGTATAACGTATAACGTATAACGTATAACGTATAACGTATAACGTATAACGTATAACGTATAACCTATAACGTACAACGTATAACGTTTAAACGTATAACGTATAACGTATAACGTTAAACGTATAACGTATAACGTACAACGTATAACGTATAACGTTAAACATATAACGTATAACGTATAACGTATAACGTATAACGTATAACGTATAACGTATAACGTATAACGTATAACGTATAACGTATAACGTATAACGTATAACGTATAACGTATAACGTATAAACGTATAACGTATAACGTATAACGTATAACGTATAACGTATAACGTATAACGTATAACGTATAACGTATAACGTATAACGTATAACGTATAACGTATAACGTATAACGTATAACGTATAACGTATAACGTATAACGTATAACGTATAACGTATAACGTATAACGTATAACGTATAACGTATAACGTATAACGTATAACGTATAACGTAAAACGTATAACGTATAACGTAATAACGTATAACGTATAACGTATAACGTATAACGTATAACGTATAACGTATAACGTATAACGTATAACGTATAACGTATAACGTATAACGTATAACGTATAACGTATAACGTATAACGTATAACGTATAACGTATAACGTATAACGTATAACGTATAACGTATAACGTATAACGTCCTATAACGTACAACGTATAACGTTTAAACGTATAACGTATAATGTATAACGTGTAACGTATAATGTATAACGTATAACGTTAAACGTATAACGTATAACGTACAACGTATAACGTATAACGTTAAACGTATAACGTATAACGTACAACGTATAACGTATAACGTTAAACATATAACGTATAACGTATAACGTATAACGTATAACGTATAACGTATAACGTATAACGTATAATGTATAACGTATAACGTACATCGTGTAACGTATAACGTATAACGTATAACGTATAACGTATAACGTATAACGTATAACGTATAACGTATAACGTATAACGTATAACGTATAACGTATAACGTATAACGTATAACGTATAACGTATAACGTATAACGTATAACGTATAACGTATAACGTATAACGTATAACGTATAACGTATAACGTATAACGTATAACGTATAACGTATAACGGATATCGTATAACGTATAACGTATAACGTATAACGTATAACGTATAACGTATAACGTATAACGTATAACGTATAACGTATAACGTATAACGTATAACGTATAACGTATAACGTATAACCTATAACGTACAACGTATAACGTATAGCGTATAACGTATAACGTATAACGTATAACGTATAACGTATAACGTATAACGTATAACGTATAACGTCTAACGTATAACGTATAACCTATAACGTACAACGTATAACGTTTAAACGTATAACGTATAATGTATAACGTGTAACGTATAATGTATAACGTATAACGTTAAACGTATAACGTATAACGTACAACGTATAACGTATAACGTTAAACGTATAACGTATAACGTACAACGTATAACGTATAACGTTAAACATATAACGTATAACGTATAACGTATAACGTATAACGTATAACGTATAACGTATAACGTATAATGTATAACGTATAACGTACATCGTGTAACGTATAACGTATAACGTATAACGTATAACGTATAACGTATAACGTATAACGTATAACGTATAACGTATAACGTATAATGTATAACGTATAACGTACATCGTGTAACGTATAACGTATAACGTATAACGTATAACGTATAACGTATAACGTATAACGTACAACGTACAACGTACAACGTTTAACGTGTAACGTATAACGTATAACGTATAACGTATAACGTATAACGTATAACGTATAACGTATAACGTATAACGTATAACGTATAACGTATAACGTATAACGTATAACGTATAACGTATAACGTATAACGTATAACGTATAACGTATAACGTATAACGTATAACGTATAACGTATAACGTATAACGTATAACGTATAACGTATAACGTATAACGTATAACGTATAACGTATAACGTATAACGTATAACGTATAACGTATAACGTATAACGTATAACGTATAACGTATAACGTATAACGTATAACGTATAACGTATAACGTATAACGTATAACGTATAACGTATAACGTATAACGTATAACGTATAACGTATAACGTATAACGTCTAACGTATAACGTATAACCTATAACGTACAACGTATAACGTTTAAACGTATAACGTATAATGTATAACGTGTAACGTATAATGTATAACGTATAACGTTAAACGTATAACGTATAACGTACGACGTATAACGTATAACGTTAAACATATAAAGTATAACGTATAACGTATAACGTATAACGTATAACGTATAACGTATAACCTATAACGTACAACGTATAACGTTTAAACGTATCACGTATAATGTATAACGTGTAACGTATAATGTATAACGTATAACGTATAACGTATAACGTATAACGTATAACGTATAACGTATAACGTATAACGTATAACGTATAACGTATAACGTATAACGTATAACGTATAACGTATAACGTATAACGTATAACGTATAACGTATAACGTATAACGTATAACGTATAACGTATAACGTATAACGTATAACGTATAACGTATAACGTATAACGTATAACGTATAACGTATAACGTATAACGTATAACGTATAGCGTATAACGTATAACGTATAACGTATAACGTATAACGTATAACGTATAACGTATAACGTATAACGTCTAACGTATAACGTATAACCTATAACGTACAACGTATAACGTTTAAACGTATAACGTATAATGTATAACGTGTAACGTATAATGTATAACGTATAACGTTAAACGTATAACGTATAACGTACAACGTATAACGTATAACGTTAAACGTATAACGTATAACGTATAACGTACAACGTACAACGTACAACGTACAACGTACAACGTACAACGTACAACGTACAACGTACAACGTATAACGTATAACGTACATCGTGTAACGTATAACGTACAACGTATAACGTATAACGTACAACGTATAACGTATAACGTATAACGTATAACGTATAACGTATAACGTATAACGTATAACGTATAACGTATAACGTATAACGTATAACGTATAACGTATAACGTATAACGTATAACGTATAACGTATAACGTATAACGTATAACGTATAACGTATAACGTATAACGTATAACGTATAACGTATAACGTATAACGTATAACGTATAACGTATAACGTATAACGTATAACGTATAACGTATAACGTATAACGTATAACGTATAACGTATAACGTATAACGTATAACGTATAACGTATAACGTATAACGTATAACGTATAACGTATAACGTATAACGTATAACGTATAACGTATAACGTATAACGTACATCGTGTAACGTATAACGTATAACGTATAACGTATAACGTATAACGTATAACGTATAACGTATAACGTATAACGTATAACGTATAACGTATAACGTATAACGTATAACGTATAACGTATAACGTACATCGTGTAACGTATAACGTATAACGTATAACGTATAACGTATAACGTATAACCTATAACGTATAACGTATAACGTATAACGTATAACGTATAACGTATAACGTATAACGTATAACGTATAACGTATAACGTATAACGTATAACGTATAACGTATAACGTATAACGTATAACGTATAACGTATAACGTATAACGTATAACGTATAACGTATAACGTATAACGTATAACGTATAACGTATAACGTATAACGTATAACGTATAACGTATAACGTATAACGTATAACGTATAACGTATAACGTATAACGTATAACGTATAACGTATAACGTATAACGTATAACGTATAACGTATAACGTATAACGTATAACGTATAACGTATAACGTATAACGTATAACGTATAACGTATAACGTATAACGTATAACGTATAACGTATAACGTATAACGTATAACGTATAACGTATAACGTATAACGTATAACGTATAACGTATAACGTATAACGTATAACGTATAACGTATAACGTATAACGTATAACGTATAACGTATAACGTATAACGTATAACGTATAACGTATAACGTATAACGTATAACGTATAACGTATAACGTATAACGTATAACGTATAACGTATAACTTTTAACGTATAACGTATAACATATAACGTATAACGTTAAACATATAACGTATTTACTTATAACGTATAACGTATAACGTGTAACGTATAACGTATAACGTATAATGTATAATGTATAACGTTAAACGTATAACGAATAACGTACAACGTATAACGTATAACGTTAAACATATAACGTATAACGTACAACGTATAATGTATAACGTATAACGTATAACGCATAACGTATAACGTATAACGTATAATGTTAAACGTATAACCTATAACGTACAACGTATAACGTTTAAACGTATAACGTATAATGTATAACGTGTAACGTATAATGTATAACGTATAACGTTAAACGTATAACGCATAACGTATAACGTATAACGTATAACGTATAACGTATAACGTATAACGTATAACGTATAACGTATAACGTATAACGTATAACGTATAACGTACATCGTGTAACGTATAACGTATAACGTATAACGTATAACGTATAACGTATAACGTATAACGTATAACGTATAACGTATAACGTATAACGTATAACGTATAACGTATAACGTATAACGTATAACGTATAACGTATAACGTATAACGTATAACGTATAACGTATAACGTATAACGTATAACGTATAACGTATAACGTATAACGTATAACGTATAACGTATAACGTATAACGTATAACGTATAACGTATAACGTATAACGTATAACGTATAACGTATAACGTATAACGTATAACGTATAACGTATAACGTATAACGTATAACGTATAACGTATAACGTATAACGTATAACGTATAACGTATAACGTATAACGTATAACGTATAACGTATAACGTATAACGTATAACGTATAACGTATAACGTATAACGTATAACGTATAACGTATAACGTATAACGTATAACGTATAACGTATAACGTATAACGTATAACGTATAACGTATAACGTATAACGTATAACGTATAACGTATAACGTATAACGTATAACGTATAACGTATAACGTATAACGTATAACGTATAACGTATAACGTATAACGTATAACGTATAACGTATAACGTATAACGTATAACGTATAACGTATAACGTATAACGTATAACGTATAACGTATAACGTATAACGTATAACGTATAACGTATAACGTATAACGTATAACGTATAACGTATAACGTATAACGTATAACGTATAACGTATAACGTATAACGTATAACGTATAACGTATAACGTATAACGTATAACGTATAACGTATAACGTATAACGTATAACGTATAACGTATAACGTATAACGTATAACGTATAACGTATAACGTATAACGTATAACGTATAACGTATAACGTATAACGTATAACGTATAACGTATAACGTATAACGTATAACGTATAACGTATAACGTATAACGTATAACGTATAACGTATAACGTATAACGTATAACGTATAACGTATAACGTATAACGTATAACGTATAACGTATAACGTATAACGTATAACGTATAACGTATAACGTATAACGTATAACGTATAACGTATAACGTATAACGTATAACGTATAACGTATAACGTATAACGTATAACGTATAACGTATAACGTATAACGTATAACGTATAACGTATAACGTATAACGTATAACGTATAACGTATAACTTTTAACGTATAACGTATAACATATAACGTATAACGTTAAACATATAACGTATTTACTTATAACGTATAACGTATAACGTGTAACGTATAACGTATAACGTATAATGTATAATGTATAACGTTAAACGTATAACGAATAACGTACAACGTATAACGTATAACGTTAAACATATAACGTATAACGTACAACGTATAACGCATAACGTATAACGTATAACGTATAATGTTAAACGTATAACCTATAACGTACAACGTATAACGTTTAAACGTATAACGTATAATGTATAACGTGTAACGTATAATGTATAACGTATAACGTTAAACGTATAACGCATAACGTATAACGTATAACGTATAACGTATAACGTATAACGTATAACGTATAACGTATAACGTATAACGTATAACGTATAACGTATAACGTATAACGTACATCGTGTAACGTATAACGTATAACGTATAACGTATAACGTATAACGTATAACGTATAACGTATAACGTATAACGTATAACGTATAACGTATAACGTATAACGTATAACGTATAACGTATAACGTATAACGTATAACGTATAACGTATAACGTATAACGTATAACGTATAACGTATAACGTATAACGTATAACGTATAACGTATAACGTATAACGTATAACGTATAACGTATAACGTATAACGTATAACGTATAACGTATAACGTATAACGTATAACGTATAACGTATAACGTATAACGTATAACGTATAACGTATAACGTATAACGTATAACGTATAACGTATAACGTATAACGTATAACGTATAACGTATAACGTATAACGTATAACGTATAACGTATAACGTATAACGTATAACGTATAACGTATAACGTATAACGTATAACGTATAACGTATAACGTATAACGTATAACGTATAACGTATAACGTATAACGTATAACGTATAACGTATAACGTATAACGTATAACGTATAACGTATAACGTATAACGTATAACGTATAACGTATAACGTATAACGTATAACGTATAACGTATAACGTATAACGTATAACGTATAACGTATAACGTATAACGTATAACGTATAACGTATAACGTATAACGTATAACGTATAACGTATAACGTATAACGTATAACGTATAACGTATAACGTATAACGTATAACGTATAACGTATAACGTATAACGTATAACGTATAACGTATAACGTATAACGTATAACGTATAACGTATAACGTATAACGTATAACGTATAACGTATAACGTATAACGTATAACGTATAACGTATAACGTATAACGTATAACGTATAACGTATAACGTATAACGTATAACGTATAACGTATAACGTATAACGTATAACGTATAACGTATAACGTATAACGTATAACGTATAACGTATAACGTATAACGTATAACGTATAACGTATAACGTATAACGTATAACGTATAACGTATAACGTATAACGTATAACGTATAACGTATAACGTATAACGTATAACGTATAACGTATAACGTATAACGTATAACGTATAACGTATAACGTATAACGTATAACGTATAACGTATAACGTATAACGTATAACGTATAACGTATAACGTATAACGTATAACGTATAACGTATAACGTATAACGTATAACGTATAACGTATAACGTATAACGTATAACGTATAACGTATAACGTATAACGTATAACGTATAACGTATAACGTATAACGTATAACGTATAACGTATAACGTATAACGTACAACGTACAACGTATAACGCATAACGTATAACGTATAACGTATAATGTTAAACGTATAACGTATAACGTATAACGTATAACGTATTACGTATAACGTATAACGTATAACGTATAACGTTAAACATATAACGTATTTACTTATAACGTATAACGTATACTGTTAAACGTATAACGTATAACGTATAACGTATAACGTATAACGTATAACGTATAACGTATAACGTATAACTTTTAACGTATAACGTATAACGTATAACGTTAAACATATAACGTATTTACTTATAACGTATAACGTATACTGTTAAACGTATAACGTATAACGTATAACGTATAACGTATAACGTATAACGTATAACGTATAACGTATAACGTATAACGTATAACGTATAACGTATAACGTATAACGTATAACGTATAACGTATAACGTATAACGTATAACGTATAACGTATAACGTATAACGTATAACGTATAACGTATAACGTATAACGTATAACGTATAACGTATAACGTATAACGTATAACGTATAACGTATAACGTATAACGTATAACGTATAACGTATAACGTATAACGTATAACGTATAACGTATAACGTATAACGTATAACGTATAACGTATAACGTATAACGTATAACGTATAACGTATAACGTATAACGTATAACGTATAACGTATAACGTATAACGTATAACGTATAACGTATAACGTATAACGTATAACGTATAACGTATAACGTTTAACGTATAACGTATAACGTATAACGTATAACGTATAACGTACATCGTGTAACGTATAACGTATAACGTATAACGTATAACGTATAACGTACAACGTATAACGTATACCGTTAAACATATAACGTATAACGTATAACGTATAACGTATAACGTATAACGTATAACGTATAACGTATAACGTATAACGTATAACGTATAACGTATAACGTATAACGTATAACGTATAACGTATAACGTATAACGTATAACGTATAACGTATAACGTATAACGTACAACGTACAACGTATAACGTACAACGTACAACGTATAACGTATAACGTATAACGTATAACGTATAACTTTTAACGTATAACGTATAACATATAACGTATAACGTTAAACATATAACGTATTTACTTATAACGTATAACGTATAACGTGTAACGTATAACGTATAACGTATAATGTATAATGTATAACGTTAAACGTATAACGAATAACGTACAACGTATAACGTATAACGTTAAACATATAACGTATAACGTACAACGTATAATGTATAACGTATAACGTATAACCTATAACGTACAACGTATAACGTTTAAACGTATAACGTATAATGTATAACGTGTAACGTATAATGTATAACGTATAACGTTAAACGTATAACGCATAACGTATAACGTATAACGTACAACGTACAACGTACAACGTACAACGTATAACGTATAACGTACAACGTATAACGTATAACGTATAACGTATAACGTATAACGTATAACGTATAACGTATAACGTATAACGTATAACGTATAACGTATAACGTATAACGTATAACGTATAACGTATAACGTATAACGTATAACGTATAACGTATAACGTAAAACGTTTAACGTGTAACGTATAATGTATAACGTATAACGTATAACGTATAACGTATAACGTATAACGTATAACGTATAACGTATAACGTATAACGTATAACGTATAATGTATAACGTATAACGTACATCGTGTAACGTATAACATATAACGTATAACGTATAACGTATAACGTATAACGTATAACGTATAACGTATA
>CAKAJA020000508.1:0-172543 GCA_916610235.2 Lasioglossum morio | reverse complement strand
TAACGCATAACGCATAACGCATAACGCATAACGCAAAACGCATAACGTATAACGCATAACGCATAACGCATAACGCATAACGCAAAACGCATAACGTATAACTCATAACCCACAACGCATAACGCATAGCGCATAACGTATAACTCATAACGCATAACGCATAAAGCATAACGCATCACGCATATCGCATAACGCATAACGCATAACGCATAACGCATAACGCATAACGCATAACGCATAACGCATAACGCATAACGCATGACGCCTAACGCATAACGCATAACGCATAACGCATAACGCATAACGCATAACGCATAACGCATAACGCATAACGCATAACGCATAACGCATAACGCATAACGCATAACGCATAACGCAAAACGCATAACGCATAACGCATAACGCATAACGCATAACTCAAACCGTATAACGCATAACGCATATCTCAAACCGTATACGCATAACGCATAACGCATAACGCATAACGCATAACGCATAACGCATAACGCATAACGCATAACGCATAACGCATAACGCATAACGCATAACGCATAACGCATAACGCATAACGCATAACGCATAACGCATAACGCATAACGCATAACGCATAACGCATAACGCATAACGCATAACGGATAACGCATAACGCATAACGCATAACGCATAACGCATAACGCATAAAGCATAACGCATAACGCAAACCTATACAGCATAACGCATAACGCATAACGCATAACGCATAACGCATAACGCATAACGCATGACGCCTAACGCATAACGCATAACGCATAACGCATAACGCATAACGCATAACGCATAACGCATAACGCATAACGCATAACGCATAACGCATAACGCATAACGCATAACGCATAACGCAAAACGCATAACGCATAACGCATAACGCATAACGCAAACCGCATAACGCATAACGCACACGTATAACGCACAACGCATAACGCATAACGCATAACGCATAACGCATAACGCATAACGCATAACGCATAACGCATAACGCATAACGCATAACGGATAACGCATAACGCATAACGCATAACGCATAACGCATAACGCATAAAGCATAACGCATAACGCAAACCTATACAGCATAACGCATAACGCATAACGCATAATGCATAACGCATAACGCACAACGCATAACGCATAACGCATAACGCATAACGCATAACGCATAACGCATAACGCATAACGCATAACGCATAACGCATAACGCATAACGCATAACGCATAACGCATAACGGATAACGCATAACGCATAACGCATAACGCATAACGCATAACGCATAAAGCATAACGCATAACGCAAACCTATACAGCATAACGCATAACGCATAACGCATAACGCATAACGCATAACGCATAACGCATGACGCCTAACGCATAACGCATAACGCATAACGCATAACGCATAACGCATAACGCATAACGCAAAACGCATAACGCATAACGCATAACGCATAACGCATAACGCAGAACGCAAAACGCATAATGTATAACTCATAACCCACAACGCATAACGCATAGCGCATAACGTATAACTCATAACGCATAACGCATAAAGCATAACGCATCACGCATATCGCATAACGCATAACGCATAACGCATAACGCATAACGCATAACGCATAACGCATAACGCATAACGCATAACGCATAAAGCATAACGCATAACGCATAACGCATAACGCATAACGCATAACGGATCACGCATAACGCATAACGCATAAAGCATAACGCAAAACGCATAACGCATAACGCATTACGGATAACGCATAACGCATAACGCATAACGCATAACGCATAACGCATAACGCATAAAGCATAACGCATAACGCATAACGCATAATGCATAACGCATAACGCATAACGCATAACGCATAACGCATAACGCATAACGCATAACGCATAACGCATAACGCATAACGCATAACGCATAACGCATAACGCAAAACGCATAACGTATAACTCATAACCCACAACGCATAACGCATAGCGCATAACGTATAACTCATAACGCATAACGCATAAAGCATAACGCATCACGCATATCGCATAACGCATAACGCATAACGCATAACGCATAACGCATAACGCATAACGCATAACGCATAACGCATAACGCATAACGCATAACGCATAACGCATAACGCATAACGCATAACGCATAACGCATAACGCAAACCGCATAACGCATAACGCACACGTATAACGCACAACGCATAACGCATAACGCATAACGCATAACGCATAACGCATAACGCATAACGCATAACGCATAACGCATAACGCATAACGCATAACGCATAACGCATAACGCATAACGCATAACGCATAACGCATAACGCATAACGCATAACGCATAACGCATAACGCATAACGCATAACGCATAACGCATAACGCATAACGCATAAAACATAACCCATAACGCATAACGCATAACGCATAACGCATAACGCATAACGCATAACGCATAACGCATAACGCATAAAACATAACCCATAACGCATAACGCATAACGCATAACGCATAACGCATAACGCATAACGCATAAAACATAACCCATAACGCATAACGCATAACGCATAACTCAAACCGTATAACGCATAACGCATAACGCATAACGCATAACTCATAACGCATAACGCATAACGCATAACGCATAACGCATAACGCATAACGCATAACGCATAACGCTTAACGCATAACGCATAACGCATAACGCATAACGCATAACGCATAACGCATAACGCATAAAACATAACCCATAACGCATAACGCATAACGCATAACGCATAACGCATAACGCATAAAACATAACCCATAACGCATAACGCATAACGCATAACTCAAACCGTATAACGCATAACGCATAACGCATAACGCATAACGCATAACTCATAACGCATAACGCATAACGCAAAACGCATAACGCATAACGCATAACGCATAAACCAATAACGTATAACGCATAACTCAAACCGTATAACGCATAACGCATATCTCAAACCGTATACGCATAACGCATAACGCATAACGCATAACGCATAAAACATAAGCCATAACGCATAACGCATAACGCATAACGCAAAACGCATAACGCATAACGCATAACGCATAACGCACAACGCATAACGCATAACGCATACCGTATAACGCATAACGCATAACGCATAACGAACAACGCATAACGCATAATGCATAACGCATAACGCATAACGCATAACGCATAACGCATAACGCGAAACGCATAACGCATAACGCATAACGCATAACGCATAACGCATAATACATAACGCATAACGCATACCGTATAACGCATAACGCATAACGCATAACGAACAACGCATAACGCATAATGCATAACGCATAACGCATAACGCATAACGCATAACGCATAACGCATAACGCATAACGCACAACGCATAACGCATAACGAACAACGCCTAACGCATAATGCATAACGCATAACGCATAACGCATAACGCATAACTCATAACCCACAACGCATAACGCATAACGCATAAAGCATAACGCATAACGCATAACGCATAACGCATAACGCATAACGCATAACGCATAACCCATAACGCATAATACATAACGCATAACGCATACCGTATAACGCATAACGCATAACGCATAACGAACAACGCATAACGCATAATGCATAACGCATAACGGATAACGCATTACGCATAACGCATAACACATAACGCATAAAGCATAACGCATCACGCATAAAGCATAACGTATAACGCATAACGCATAATGCACAACGCATAACGAATACCGCAAAACGCATAACGCCTAACGCATAACGGATCACGCATAACATATAAAGCATAACGCAGAACGCATAACGCATAACGCAAACGTATAACGCACAACGCATAAAGCATAACGCATAACGCATAACGCATAACGCATAACGCATAACGCATAACGCATAACGCATAACGCATAACGCATAACGCATAACGCATAACGCATAACGCATAACGCATAACGCATAACGCATAACGCATAACGCATGACGCCTAACGCATAACGCATAACGCATACCGCATAACGTATAACTCATAACCCACAACGCATAACGCATAACGCATAACGCATAACGCATAACGCATAACGCATAACGCATAACGCATAACGCATAACGCATAACGCATAACGCTTAACGCATAACGCATAACGCATAACGCATAACGCATAACGCATAACGCATAACGCATAACGGATAACGCATAACGCATAACGCATAACGCATAACGCATAACGCATAACGCATAACCCAAACCTGTACCGCAAAACGCATAACGCCTAACGCATAACGGATCACGCATAACGCATAGCGCATAACGCATAACGCATTACGGATAACGCATAACGCATAACGCATAACGCATAACGCATAACGCATAACGCATAACGCATAACGCATAACGCATAACGCATAACGCATAACGCATAACGCATAACGCATAACGCATAACGCATAACGCATAACGCATAACGCATAACGCATAACGCATAACGCATAACGCATAACGCATAACGCATAACGCATAACGGATAACGCATAACGCATAACGCATGACGCCTAACGCATAACGCATAACGCATAACGCATAACGCATAACGCATAACGCATAACGCATAACGCATAACGCATAACGGATAACGCATAACGCATAACGCATAACGCATAACGCTTAACGCATAACGCATAACGCATAACGCATAACGCATAACGCATAACGCATAACGCATAACGCATAAAGCATAACGCATAACGCATAACGCACACGTATAACGCACAACGCATAACGCATAACGCATAACGCATAACGCATAACGCATAACGCATAACGCATAACGCATAACGCAAAACGCATAACGCATAACGCATTACGGATAACGCATAACGCATAACGCATAACGCATGACGCCTAAAGCATAACGCATAACGCATAACGCATAACGCATAACGCATAACGCATAACGCATAACGCATAAAGCATAACGCATAACGCATAACGCACACGTATAACGCACAACGCATAACGCATAACGCATAACGCATAACGCATAACGCATAACGCATAACGCATAACGCATAACGCAAAACGCATAACGCATAACGCAAAACGCATAACGTATAACGCATAACGCATAACGCATAACGCATAACGCAAAACGCATAACGTATAACTCATAACCCACAACGCATAACGCATAGCGCATAACGTATAACTCATAACGCATAACGCATAAAGCATAACGCATCACGCATATCGCATAACGCATAACGCATAACGCATAACGCATAACGCATAACGCATAACGCATAACGCATTACGCATAACGCATAAAGCATAACGCATAACGCATAACGCATAACGCATAACGCATAACGGATCACGCATAACGCATAACGCATAAAGCATAACGCAAAACGCATAACGCATAACGCATTACGGATAACGCATAACGCATAACGCATAACGCATAACGCATAACGCATAACGCATAAAGCATAACGCATAACGCATAACGCATAATGCATAACGCATAACGCATAACGCATAACGCATAACGCATAACGCATAACGCATAACGCATAACGCATAACGCATAACGCATAACGCATAACGCAAAACGCATAACGTATAACTCATAACCCACAACGCATAACGCATAGCGCATAACGTATAACTCATAACGCATAACGCATAAAGCATAACGCATCACGCATATCGCATAACGCATAACGCATAACGCATAACGCATAACGCATAACGCATAACGCATAACGCATAAGGCATAACGCATAACGCAAACGTATAACGCACAACGCATAAAGCATAACGTATAACGCATAACGCATAACGCATAACGCATAACGCATAACGCATAAAGCATAACGCATAACGCATAACGCTTAACGCATAACGCATAACGCATAACGCATAACGCATAACGCATAACGCAATACGCATAACGTATAACTCATAACCCACAACGCATAACGCATAGCGCATAACGTATAACTCATAACGCATAACGCATAACGCATAACGCATAACGCATAACGCATAACGCTTAACGCATAACGCATAACGCATAACGCATAACGCATAACGCATAACGCATAACGCATAACGGATAACGCATAACGCATAACGCATAACGCATAACGCATAACGCATAACGCATAACGCATAACGCATAACGCTTAACGCATAACGCATAACGCATAACGCATAACGCATAACGCATAACGCATAACGCATAACGGATAACGCATAACGCATAACGCATAACGCATAACGCATGACGCCTAAAGCATAACGCATAACGCATAACGCATAACGCATAACGCATAACGCATAACGCATAACGCAAAACGCATAACGTATAACGCATAACGCATAACGCATAACGCATAACGCAAAACGCATAACGTATAACTCATAACCCACAACGCATAACGCATAGCGCATAACGTATAACTCATAACGCATAACGCATAAAGCATAACGCATCACGCATATCGCATAACGCATAACGATTAACGCATAACGCATAACGCATAACGCATAACGCATAACGCATTACGCATAACGCATAAAGCATAACGCATAACGCATAACGCATAACGCATAACGCATAACGCATAACGGATCACGCATAACGCATAACGCATAAAGCATAACGCAAAACGCATAACGCATAACGCATTACGGATAACGCATAACGCATAACGCATAACGCATAACGCATAACGCATAACGCATAAAGCATAACGCATAACGCATAACGCATAATGCATAACGCATAACGCATAACGCATAACGCATAACGCATAACGCATAACGCATAACGCATAACGCATAACGCATAACGCATAACGCATAACGCATAACGCATAACGCATAACGCATAACGCAAAACGCATAACGTATAACTCATAACCCACAACGCATAACGCATAGCGCATAACGTATAACTCATAACGCATAACGCATAAAGCATAACGCATCACGCATATCGCATAACGCATAACGCATAACGCATAACGCATAACGCATAACGCATAACGCATAACGCATAACGCATAACGCATAACGCATAACACATAACGCATAACGCAAACCGCATAACGCATAACGCACACGTATAACGCACAACGCATAACGCATAACGCATAACGCATAACGCATAACGCATAACGCATAACGCATAACGCATAACGCATAACGCATAACGCATAACGCATAACGCATAACGCATAACGCATAACGCATAACGCATAACGCATAACGCATAACGCATAACGCATAACGCATAACGCATAACGCATAACGCATAACGCATAACGCATAACGCATAACGCATAACGCATAAAACATAACCCATAACGCATAACGCATAACGCATAACGCATAACGCATAACGCATAACGCATAACGCATAACGCATAAAACATAACCCATAACGCATAACGCATAACGCATAACGCATAACGCATAACGCATAACGCATAAAACATAACCCATAACGCATAACGCATAACGCATAACTCAAACCGTATAACGCATAACGCATAACGCATAACGCATAACTCATAACGCATAACGCATAACGCATAACGCATAACGCATAACGCATAACGCATAACGCATAACGCTTAACGCATAACGCATAACGCATAACGCATAACGCATAACGCATAACGCATAACGCATAAAACATAACCCATAACGCATAACGCATAACGCATAACGCATAACGCATAACGCATAAAACATAACCCATAACGCATAACGCATAACGCATAACTCAAACCGTATAACGCATAACGCATAACGCATAACGCATAACGCATAACTCATAACGCATAACGCATAACGCAAAACGCATAACGCATAACGCATAACGCATAAACCAATAACGTATAACGCATAACTCAAACCGTATAACGCATAACGCATATCTCAAACCGTATACGCATAACGCATAACGCATAACGCATAACGCGTAACGCATAATGCATAACGCATAAAACATAACCCATAACGCATAACGCATAACGCATAACGCAAAACGCATAACGCATAACGCATAACGCATAACGCACAACGCATAACGCATAACGCATACCGTATAACGCATAACGCATAACGCATAACGAACAACGCATAACACATAATGCATAACGCATAACGCATAACGCATAACGCATAACGCGAAACGCATAACGCATAACGCATAACGCATAACGCATAACGCATAATACATAACGCATAACGCATACCGTATAACGCATAACGCATAACGCATAACGAACAACGCATAACGCATAATGCATAACGCATAACGCATAACGCATAACGCATAACGCATAACGCATAACGCATAACGCACAACGCATAACGCATAACGAACAACGCCTAACGCATAATGCATAACGCATAACGCATAACGCATAACGCATAACTCATAACCCACAACGCATAACGCATAACGCATAAAGCATAACGCATCACGCATAACGCATAACGCATAACGCAAAACGCATAACGCATAACCCATAACGCATAATACATAACGCATAACGCATACCGTATAACGCATAACGCATAACGCATAACGAACAACGCATAACGCATAATGCATAACGCATAACGGATAACGCATTACGCATAACGCATAACACATAACGCATAAAGCATAACGCATCACGCATAAAGCATAACGTATAACGCATAACGCATAATGCACAACGCATAACGAATACCGCAAAACGCATAACGCCTAACGCATAACGGATCACGCATAACATATAAAGCATAACGCAGAACGCATAACGCATAACGCAAACGTATAACGCACAACGCATAAAGCATAACGCATAACGCATAACGCATAACGCATAACGCATAACGCATAACGCATAACGCATAACGCATAACGCATAACGCATAACGCATAACGCATAACGCATAACGCATAACGCATAACGCATAACGCATAACGCATAACGCATGACGCCTAACGCATAACGCATAACGCATACCGCATAACGTATAACTCATAACCCACAACGCATAACGCATAACGCATAACGCATAACGCATAACGCATAACGCATAACGCATAACGCATAACGCATAACGCATAACGCATAACGCATAACGCTTAACGCATAACGCATAACGCATAACGCATAACGCATAACGCATAACGCATAACGCATAACGCATAACGGATAACGCATAACGCATAACGCATAACGCATAACGCATAACGCATAACGCATAACCCAAACCTGTACCGCAAAACGCATAACGCCTAACGCATAACGGATCACGCATAACGCATAGCGCATAACGCATAACGCATTACGGATAACGCATAACGCATAATGCATAACGCATAACGCATAACGCATAACGCATAACGCATAACGCATAACGCATAACGCATAACGCATAACGCATAACGCATAACGCATAACGCATAACGCATAACGCATAACGCATAACGCATAACGCATAACGCATAACGCATAACGCATAACGCATAACGCATAACGCATAACGCATAACGCATAACGCATAACGCATAACGCATAACGCATAACGCATAACGCATAACGCATAACGCATAACGCATAACGCATAACGCATAACGGATAACGCATAACGCATAACGCATGACGCCTAACGCATAACGCATAACGCATAACGCATAACGTATAACTCATAAACCACAACGCATAACGCATAACGCATAACGCATAACGCATAACGCATAACGCATAACGCATAACGCATAACGCATAACGCATAACGCATAACGCATAACGCATAACGCATAACGCTTAACGCATAACGCATAACGCATAACGCATAACGCATAACGCATAACGCATAACGCATAACGCATAAAGCATAACGCATAACGCATAACGCACACGTATAACGCACAACGCATAACGCATAACGCATAACGCATAACGCATAACGCATAACGCATAACGCATAACGCAAAACGCATAACGCATAACGCATTACGGATAACGCATAACGCATAACGCATAACGCATAACGCATAACGCATAACGCATAACGCATAACGCATAACGCATGACGCCTAAAGCATAACGCATAACGCATAACGCATAACGCATAACGCATAACGCATAACGCATAACGCAAAACGCATAACGTATAACGCATAACGCATAACGCATAACGCATAACGCAAAACGCATAACGTATAACTCATAACCCACAACGCATAACGCATAGCGCATAACGTATAACTCATAACGCATAACGCATAAAGCATAACGCATCACGCATATCGCATAACGCATAAAGCATAACGCATAACGCATAACGCATAACGCATAACGCATAACGCATAACGCATAACGCATAAAGCATAACGCATAACGCATAACGCATAACGCATAACGCATAACGGATCACGCATAACGCATAACGCATAAAGCATAACGCAAAACGCATAACGCATAACGCATTACGGATAACGCATAACGCATAACGCATAACGCATAACGCATAACGCATAACGCATAAAGCATAACGCATAACGCATAACGCATAATGCATAACGCATAACGCATAACGCATAACGCATAACGCATAACGCATAACGCATAACGCATAACGCATAACGCATAACGCATAACGCATAACGCATAACGCATAACGCATAACGCATAACGCATAACGCATGACGCCTAACGCATAACGCATAACGCATACCGCATAACGTATAACTCATAACCCACAACGCATAACGCATAACGCATAACGCATAACGCATAACGCATAACGCATAAAGCATAACGCAAAACGCATAACGCATAACGCATTACGGATAACGCATAACGCATAACGCATAACGCATAACGCATAACGCATAACGCATAAAGCATAACGCATAACGCATAACGCATAATGCATAACGCATAACGCATAACGCATGACGCATAACGCATAACGCATAACGCATAACGCATAACGCATAACGCATAACGCATAACGCATAACGCATAACGCATAACGCAAAACGCATAACGTATAACTCATAACCCACAACGCATAACGCATAGCGCATAACGTATAACTCATAACGCATAACGCATAAAGCATAACGCATCACGCATATCGCATAACGCATAACGCATAACGCATAACGCATAACGCATAACGCATAACGCATAACGCATAACGCATAAGGCATAACGCATAACGCAAACGTATAACGCACAACGCATAAAGCATAACGTATAACGCATAACGCATAACGCATAACGCATAACGCATAACGCATAACGCATAACGCATAAAGCATAACGCATAACGCATAACGCTTAACGCATAACGCATAACGCATAACGCATAACGCAATACGCATAACGTATAACTCATAACCCACAACGCATAACGCATAGCGCATAACGTATAACTCATAACGCATAACGCATAACGCATAACGCATAACGCATAACGCATAACGCATAACGCTTAACGCATAACGCATAACGCATAACGCATAACGCATAACGCATAACGCATAACGCATAACGGATAACGCATAACGCATAACGCATAACGCATAACGCATAACGCAAAACGCATAACGTATAACTCATAACCCACAACGCATAACGCATAGCGCATAACGTATAACTCATAACGCATAACGCATAAAGCATAACGCATCACGCATATCGCATAACGCATAACGCATAACGCATAACGCATAACGCATAACGCATAACGCATAACGCATAACGCATAACGCAAACCTGTACCGCAAAACGCATAACGCCTAACGCATAACGGATCACGCATAACGCATAGCGCATAACGCATAACGCATTACGGATAACGCATAACGCATAATGCATAACGCATAACGCATAACGCATAACGCATAACGCATAACGCATAACGCATAACGCATAACGCATAACGCATAACGCATAACGCATAACGCATAACGCATAACGCATAACGCATAACGCATAACGCATAACGCATAACGCATAACGCATAACGCATAACGCATAACGCATAACGCATAACGCATAACGCATAACGCATAACGCATAACGCATAACGCATAACGCATAACGGATAACGCATAACGCATAACGCATGACGCCTAACGCATAACGCATAACGCATAACGCATAACGTATAACTCATAAACCACAACGCATAACGCATAACGCATAACGCATAACGCATAACGCATAACGCATAACGCATAACGCATAACGCATAACGCATAACGCATAACGCATAACGCATAACGCATAACGCATAACGCATGACGCCTAACGCATAACGCATAACGCATACCGCATAACGTATAACTCATAACCCACAACGCATAACGCATAACGCATAACGCATAACGCATAACGCATAACGCATAACGCATAACGCATAACGCATAACGCATAACGCATAACGCTTAACGCATAACGCATAACGCATAACGCATAACGCATAACGCATAACGCATAACGCATAACGCATAACGGATAACGCATAACGCATAACGCATAACGCATAACGCATAACGCATAACGCATAACCCAAACCTGTACCGCAAAACGCATAACGCCTAACGCATAACGGATCACGCATAACGCATAGCGCATAACGCATAACGCATTACGGATAACGCATAACGCATAATGCATAACGCATAACGCATAACGCATAACGCATAACGCATAACGCATAACGCATAACGCATAACGCATAACGCATAACGCATAACGCATAACGCATAACGCATAACGCATAACGCATAACGCATAACGCATAACGCATAACGCATAACGCATAACGCATAACGCATAACGCATAACGCATAACGCATAACGCATAACGCATAACGCATAACGCATAACGCATAACGCATAACGCATAACGCATAACGCATAACGGATAACGCATAACGCATAACGCATGACGCCTAACGCATAACGCATAACGCATAACGCATAACGTATAACTCATAAACCACAACGCATAACGCATAACGCATAACGCATAACGCATAACGCATAACGCATAACGCATAACGCATAACGCATAACGCATAACGCATAACGCATAACGCATAACGCTTAACGCATAACGCATAACGCATAACGCATAACGCATAACGCATAACGCATAACGCATAACGCATAAAGCATAACGCATAACGCATAACGCAAACGTATAACGCACAACGCATAACGCATAACGCATAACGCATAACGCATAACGCATAACGCATAACGCATAACGCATAACGCAAAACGCATAACGCATAACGCATTACGGATAACGCATAACGCATAACGCATAACGCATAACGCATAACGCATAACGCATAACGCATAACGCATAACGCATGACGCCTAAAGCATAACGCATAACGCATAACGCATAACGCATAACGCATAACGCATAACGCATAACGCAAAACGCATAACGTATAACGCATAACGCATAACGCATAACGCAAAACGCATAACGTATAACTCATAACCCACAACGCATAACGCATAGCGCATAACGTATAACTCATAACGCATAACGCATAAAGCATAACGCATCACGCATATCGCATAACGCATAAAGCATAACGCATAACGCATAACGCATAACGCATAACGCATAACGCATTACGCATAACGCATAAAGCATAACGCATAACGCATAACGCATAACGCATAACGCATAACGGATCACGCATAACGCATAACGCATAAAGCATAACGCAAAACGCATAACGCATAACGCATTACGGATAACGCATAACGCATAACGCATAACGCATAACGCATAACGCATAACGCATAAAGCATAGCGCATAACGCATAACGCATAATGCATAACGCATAACGCATAACGCATAACGCATAACGCATAACGCATAACGCATAACGCATAACGCATAACGCATAACGCATAATGCATAACGCATAACGCATGACGCCTATCGCATAACGCATAACGCATACCGCATAACGTATAACTCATAACCCACAACGCATAACGCATAACGCATAACGCATAACGCATAACGCATAACGCATAACGCATAACGCATAAAGCATAACGCAAAACGCATAACGCATAACGCATTACGGATAACGCATAACGCATAACGCATAACGCATAACGCATAACGCATAACGCATAAAGCATAACGCATAACACATAACGCATAATGCATAACGCATAACGCATAACGCATAACGCATAACGCATAACGCATAACGCATAACGCATAACGCATAACGCATAACGCATAACGCATAACGCATAACGCATAACGCAAAACGCATAACGTATAACTCATAACCCACAACGCATAACGCATAGCGCATAACGTATAACTCATAACGCATAACGCATAAAGCATAACGCATCACGCATATCGCATAACGCATAACGCATAACGCATAACGCATAACGCATAACGCATAACGCATAACGCATAAGGCATAACGCATAACGCAAACGTATAACGCACAACGCATAAAGCATAACGTATAACGCATAACGCATAACGCATAACGCATAACGCATAACGCATAACGCATAACGCATAAAGCATAACGCATAACGCATAACGCTTAACGCATAACGCATAACGCATAACGCAAACGCAATACGCATAACGTATAACTCATAACCCACAACGCATAACGCATAGCGCATAACGTATAACTCATAACGCATAACGCATAACGCATAACGCATAACGCATAACGCATAACGCATAACGCTCAACGCATAACGCATAACGCATAACGCATAACGCATAACGCATAACGCATAACGCATAACGCATAACGGATAACGCATAACGCATAACGCATAACGCATAACGCATAACGCATAACGCAAACCTGTACCGCAAAACGCATAACGCCTAACGCATAACGGATCACGCATAACGCATAGCGCATAACGCATAACGCATTACGGATAACGCATAACGCATAATGCATAACGCATAACGCATAACGCATAACGCATAACGCATAACGCATAACGCATAACGCATAACGCATAACGCATAACGCATAACGCATAACGCATAACGCATAACGCATAACGCATAACGCATAACGCATAACGCATAACGCATAACGCATAACGCATAACGCATAACGCATAACGCATAACGCATAACGCATAACGCATAACGCATAACGCATAACGCATAACGCATAACGCATAACGGATAACGCATAACGCATAACGCATGACGCCTAACGCATAACGCATAACGCATAACGCATAACGTATAACTCATAAACCACAACGCATAACGCATAACGCATAACGCATAACGCATAACGCATAACGCATAACGCATAACGCATAACGCATAACGCATAACGCATAACGCATAACGCTTAACGCATAACGCATAACGCATAACGCATAACGCATAACGCATAACGCATAAAGCATAACGCATAACGCATAACGCACACGTATAACGCACAACGCATAACGCATAACGCATAACGCATAACGCATAACGCATAACGCATAACGCATAACGCAAAACGCATAACGCATAACGCATTACGGATAACGCATAACGCATAACGCATAACGCATAACGCATAACGCATAACGCATAACGCAATACGCATAACGTATAACTCATAACCCACAACGCATAACGCATAGCGCATAACGTATAACTCATAACGCATAACGCATAACGCATAACGCATAACGCATAACGCATAACGCTTAACGCATAACGCATAACGCATAACGCATAACGCATAACGCATAACGCATAACGCATAACGCATAACGGATAACGCATAACGCATAACGCATAACGCATAACGCATAACGCATAACGCAAACCTGTACCGCAAAACGCATAACGCCTAACGCATAACGGATCACGCATAACGCATAGCGCATAACGCATAACGCATTACGGATAACGCATAACGCATAATGCATAACGCATAACGCATAACGCATAACGCATAACGCATAACGCATAACGCATAACGCATAACGCATAACGCATAACGCATAACGCAAAACGCATAACGCATAACGCATAACGCATAACGCATAACGCATAACGCATAACGCATAACGCATAACGCATAACGCATAACGCATAACGCATAACGCATAACGGATAACGCATAACGCATAACGCATGACGCATAACGCATAACGCATAACGCATAACGCATAACGTATAACTCATAAACCACAACGCATAACGCATAACGCATAACGCATAACGCATAACGCATAACGCATAACGCATAACGCATAACGCATAACGCATAACGCATAACGCATAACGCTTAACGCATAACGCATAACGCATAACGCATAACGCATAACGCATAACGCATAACGCATAAAGCATAACGCATAACGCATAACGCAAACGTATAACGCACAACGCATAACGCATAACGCATAACGCATAACGCATAACGCATAACGCATAACGCATAACGCATAACGCAAAACGCATAACGCATAACGCATTACGGATAACGCATAACGCATAACGCATAACGCATAACGCATAACGCATAAAGCATAAAGCATAACGCATAACGCATAACGCATAATGCATAACGCATAACGCATAACGCATAACGCATAACGCATAACGCATAACGCATAACGCATAACGCATAACGCAAAACGCATAACGTATAACTCATAACCCACAACGCATAACGCATAGCGCATAACGCATAACGCATCACGCATAACGCATAACGCATAACGCATAACGCATAACGCATAACGCATCACGCATAACGCATAACGCATAACGCATAACGCATAACGCATAACACATAACGCATGACGCATAACGCAAAACGCATAACGCATAACGCATAACGCATCACGCATAACGCATAACGCATAACGCATAACGCATAACGCATAACGCATAACGCATAAAACATAACCCATAACGGATAACGCAAAACGCATAACGCATAACGCATAAACCAATAACGTATAACGCATAACGCATAACTCAAACCGTATAACGCATAACGCATATCTGAAACCGTATAACGCATAACTCATAACGCATAACGCATAACGCATAACTCATAACGCATAAGGCATGGCGCATAACGCAAAATGCATAACGCATAACGCATAACGCATAAAGCATAACGCATAACGCATTACGCATTACGCATAACGCAAACATATAACGCATAACGCAAACATATAACGCCCAACGCATAACGCATAACGAACAACGCATAACGCATAACGCATAACGCATAACGCATAACGCATAAAACATATCCCATAACGCATAACGCATAACGCATAACGCATAACGCAAAACGCATACCGCATAACGCATAACGCATAACGCATAACGAACAACGCATAACGCATAACGCATAACGCATAACGCATAACGCATAACGCATAACGCATAACGCATAACGCATAACGCATAAAACATAACCCATAACGCATAACGCATAACGCATAACGCATAACGCATAACGCATAAAACATAACCCATAACGCATAACGCATAACGCATAACTCAAACCGTATAACGCATAACGCATAACGCATAACGCATAACGCATAACGCATAACTCATAACGCATAACGCATAACGCATAACGCATAACGCATAACGCATAACGCATAACGCATAACGCATAACGCATAACGCATAACGCATAACGCATAACGCATAACGCATAACGAATAACGCATAACGCATAACGCATAACGCATAACGCATAACGCATAACGCATAACGCATAACGCATAACGCGTAACGCGTAACGCGTAACGCATAACGCATAACGCATAAAACATAACCCATAACGCATAACGCATAACGCATAACTCATAACGCATAACGCATAACGCATAACGCATAACGCATAACGCATAACGCATAACGCATAACGCATAACGCATAACGCATAACGCATAACGCATAATGCATAACGCATAACGCATAACGCATAACGCATAACGCATAACGCATAACGCATAACGCATAAAACATAACCCATAACGCATAACGCATAACGCATAACGCATAACGCATAACGCATAACGCATAACGCATAACGCATAACGCATAAAACATAACCCATAACGCATAACGCATAACGCATAACGCATAACGCATAACGCATAAAACATAACCCATAACGCATAACGCATAACGCATAACTCAAACCGTATAACGCATAACGCATAACGCATAACGCATAACGCATAACTCATAACGCATAACGCATAACGCATAACGCATAACGCATAACGCATAACGCATAACGCATAACGCTTAACGCATAACGCATAACGCATAACGCATAACGCATAACGCATAACGCATAACGCATAAAACATAACCCATAACGCATAACGCATAACGCATAACGCATAACGCATAAAACATAACCCATAACGCATAACGCATAACGCATAACTCAAACCGTATAACGCATAACGCATAACGCATAACGCATAACGCATAACTCATAACGCATAACGCATAACGCAAAACGCATAACGCATAACGCATAACGCATAAACCAATAACGTATAACGCATAACTCAAACCGTATAACGCATAACGCATATCTCAAACCGTATACGCATAACGCATAACGCATAACGCATAACGCATAACGCATAACGCATAACGCATAACGCATAACGCATAACGCATAACGCATAACGCATAACGCATAAAACATAACCCATAACGCATAACGCATAACGCATAACGCATAACGCATAAAACATAACCCATAACGCATAACGCATAACGCATAACTCAAACCGTATAACGCATAACGCATAACGCATAACTCATAACGCATAACGCATAACGCATAACGCATAACGCATAACGCATAACGCATAAACCAATAACGTATAACGCATAACTCAAACCGTATAACGCATAACGCATATCTCAAACCGTATACGCATAACGCATAACGCATAACGCATAACGCGTAACGCATAACGCATAACGCATAAAACATAACCCATAACGCATAACGCATAACGCATAACGCAAAACGCATAACGCATAACGCATAACGCATAACGCACAACGCATAACGCATAACGCATACCGTATAACGCATAACGCATAACGCATAACGAACAACGCATAACGCATAATGCATAACGCATAACGCATAACGCATAACGCATAAGGCGAAACGCATAACGCATAACGCATAACGCATAACGCATAATACATAACACATAACGCATGACGCATAACGCAAAACGCATAACGCATAACGCATAACGCATCACGCATAACGCATAACGCATAACGCATAACGCATAACGCATAACGCATAACGCATAACGCATAAAACATAACCCATAACGCATAACGCAAAACGCATAACGCATAAAGCATAAACCAATAACGTATAACGCATAACTCAAACCGTATAACGCATAACGCATATCTCAAACCGTATACGCATAACGCATAACGCATAACGCATAACGCATAACTCATAACGTATAAGGCATGGCGCATAACGCAAAATGCATAACGCATAACGCATAACGCATAAAGCATAACGCATAACGCATAACGCATAACGCATAACGCATAACGCATAACGCATAACGCATAACATATAACGCATAACGCATAACGCATAACGCATAACGTATAACTCATAACGCATAACGCATAACGCATAAGCATAACGCATCACGCATAACGCATAACGCATAACGCATAACGCATAAAGCATAAGCATGACGCCTAACGCATAACGCAAACGTATAACACATAACACATAACGCATGACGCATAACGCAAAACGCATAACGCATAACGCATAACGCATAACGCATAACGCATAACGCATAACGCATAACGCATAACGCATAACGCATAAAGCATAACGCATGACGCCTAACGCATAACGCAAACGTATAACACATAACGCATAACGCATTACGCATAACGCATAAGGCATAACGCATAACGCATAAAACATAACCCATAACGCATAACGCATAACGCATAACGCATAACGCATAACGCATAACGCATAACGCATAAAACATAACCCATAACGCATAACGCATAACTCAAACCGTATAACGCATAACGCATAACGCCTAACGCGTAACGCGTAACGCGTAACGCATAACGCATAACGCATAAAACATAACCCATAACGCATAACGCATACCGCATAACGCATAACGCAAAACGCATAACGCATAACGCATAACGCATAACGCATAACGCATAACGCATAAAACATAACCCATAACGCATAACGCAAAACGCATAACGCATAACGCATAAACCAATAACGTATAACGCATAACTCAAACCGTATAACGCATAACGCATATCTCAAACCGTATACGCATAACGCATAACGCATAACGCATAAAACATAACCCATAACGCATAACGCAAAACGCATAACGCATAACGCATAAACCAATAACGCATAACGCATAACGCATAACGCATAAAGCATAACGCATGACGCCTAACGCATAACGCAAACGTATAACACATAACACATAACGCATGACGCATAACGCAAAACGCATAACGCATAACGCATAACGCATAACGCATCACGCATAACGCATAACGCATAACGCATAACGCATAACGCATAAGACATAACGCATGACGCATAACGCAAAACGCATAACGCATAACGCATAACGCATCACGCATAACGCATAACGCATAACGCATAACGCATAACGCATAACGCATAACGCATAAAACATAACCCATAACGGATAACGCAAAACGCATAACGCATAACGCATAAACCAATAACGTATAACGCATAACGCATAACTCAAACCGTATAACGCATAACGCATATCTCAAACCGTATAACGCATAACTCATAACGCATAACGCATAACGCATAACTCATAACGCATAAGGCATGGCGCATAACGCAAAATGCATAACGCATAACGCATAACGCATAAAGCATAACGCATAACGCATTACGCATTACGCATAACTCAAACATATAACGCATAACGCAAACATATAACGCCCAACGCATAACGCATAACGAACAACGCATAACGCATAACGCATAACGCATAACGCATAACGCATAAAACATATCCCATAACGCATAACGCATAACGCATAACGCATAACGCAAAACGCATACCGCATAACGCATAACGCATAACGCATAACGAACAACGCATAACGCATAACGCATAACGCATAACGCATAACGCATAACGCATAACGCATAACGCATAAAACATAACCCATAACGCATAACGCATAACGCATAACGCATAACGCATAACGCATAAAACATAACCCATAACGCATAACGCATAACGCATAACGCATAACGCATAACGCATAACGCATAAAACATAACCCATAACGCATAACGCATAACTCAAACCGTATAACGCATAACGCATAACGCATAACGCATAACGCATAACTCATAACGCATAACGCATAACGCATAACGCATAACGCATAACGCATAACGCATAACGCATAACGCTTAACGCATAACGCATAACGCATAACGCATAACGCATAACGCATAACGCATAACGCATAAAACATAACCCATAACGCATAACGCATAACGCATAACGCATAACGCATAAAACATAACCCATAACGCATAACGCATAACGCATAACTCAAACCGTATAACGCATAACGCATAACGCATAACGCATAACGCATAACTCATAACGCATAACGCATAACGCAAAACGCATAACGCATAACGCATAACGCATAAACCAATAACGTATAACGCATAACTCAAACCGTATAACGCATAACGCATATCTCAAACCGTATACGCATAACGCATAACGCATAACGCATAACGCATAACGCATAACGCTTAACGCATAACGCATAACGCATAACGCATAACGCATAACGCATAACGCATAAAACATAACCCATAACGCATAACGCATAACGCATAACGCATAACGCATAACGCATAAAACATAACCCATAACGCATAACGCATAACGCATAACTCAAACCGTATAACGCATAACGCATAACCCATAACGCATAACGCATAACGCATAACTCAAACCGTATAACGCATAACGCATAACGCATAACGCATAACGCATAACTCATAACGCATAACGCATAACGCATAACGCATAACGCATAACGCATAACGCATAACGCATAACGCTTAACGCATAACGCATAACGCATAACGCATAACGCATAACGCATAACGCATAACGCATAAAACATAACCCATAACGCATAACGCATAACGCATAACGCATAACGCATAAAACATAACCCATAACGCATAACGCATAACGCATAACTCAAACCGTATAACGCATAACGCATAACGCATAACGCATAACGCATAACTCATAACGCATAACGCATAACGCAAAACGCATAACGCATAACGCATAACGCATAAACCAATAACGTATAACGCATAACTCAAACCGTATAACGCATAACGCATATCTCAAACCGTATACGCATAACGCATAACGCATAACGCATAACGCATAACGCATAACGCTTAACGCATAACGCATAACGCATAACGCATAACGCATAACGCATAACGCATAAAACATAACCCATAACGCATAACGCATAACGCATAACGCATAACGCATAAAACATAACCCATAACGCATAACGCATAACGCATAACTCAAACCGTATAACGCATAACGCATAACGCATAACTCATAACGCATAACGCATAACGCAAAACGCATAACGCATAACGCATAACGCATAAACCAATAACGTATAACGCATAACTCAAACCGTATAACGCATAACGCATATCTCAAACCGTATACGCATAACGCATAACGCATAACGCGTAACGCATAACGCATAACGCATAAAACATAACCCATAACGCATAACGCATAACGCATAACGCAAAACGCATAACGCATAACGCATAACGCATAACGCACAACGCATAACGCATAACGCATACCGTATAACGCATAACGCATAACGCATAACGAACAACGCATAACGCATAATGCATAACGCATAACGCATAACGCATAACGCATAACGCGAAACGCATAACGCATAACGCATAACGCATAACGCATAATACATAACACATAACGCATGACGCATAACGCAAAACGCATAACGCATAACGCATAACGCATCACGCATAACGCATAACGCATAACGCATAACGCATAACGCATAACGCATAACGCATAACGCATAAAACATAACCCATAACGCATAACGCAAAACGCATAACGCATAAAGCATAAACCAATAACGTATAACGCATAACTCAAACCGTATAACGCATAACGCATATCTCAAACCGTATACGCATAACGCATAACGCATAACGCATAACGCATAACTCATAACGTATAAGGCATGGCGCATAACGCAAAATGCATAACGCATAACGCATAACGCATAAAGCATAACGCATAACGCATAACGCATAACGCATAACGCATAACGCATAACGCATAACGCATAACACATAACGCATAACGCATAACGCATAACGCATAACGCATAACTCATAACGCATAACGCATAACGCATAAGCATAACGCATCACGCATAACGCATAACGCATAACGCATAACGCATAAAGCATAAGCATGACGCCTAACGCATAACGCAAACGTATAACACATAACACATAACGCATGACGCATAACGCAAAACGCATAACGCATAACGCATAACGCATAACGCATAACGCATAACGCATAACGCATAACGCATAACGCATAACGCATAAAGCATAACGCATGACGCCTAACGCATAACGCAAACGTATAACACATAACGCATAACGCATTACGCATAACGCATAAGGCATAACGCATAACGCATAAAACATAACCCATAACGCATAACGCATAACGCATAACGCATAACGCATATCGCATAACGCATAACGCATAAAACATAACCCATAACGCATAACGCATAACTCAAACCGTATAACGCATAACGCATAACGCCTAACGCGTAACGCGTAACGCGTAACGCATAACGCATAACGCATAAAACATAACCCATAACGCATAACGCATACCGCATAACGCATAACGCAAAACGCATAACGCATAACGCATAACGCATAACGCATAACGCATAACGCATAAAACATAACCCATAACGCATAACGCAAAACGCATAACGCATAACGCATAAACCAATAACGTATAACGCATAACTCAAACCGTATAACGCATAACGCATATCTCAAACCGTATACGCATAACGCATAACGCATAACGCATAACGCATAAAACATAACCCATAACGCATAACGCAAAACGCATAACGCATAACGCATAAACCAATAACGCATAACGCATAACGCATAACGCATAAAGCATAACGCATGACGCCTAACGCATAACGCAAACGTATAACACATAACACATAACGCATGACGCATAACGCAAAACGCATAACGCATAACGCATAACGCATAACGCATAACGCATAACGCATAACGCATAACGCATAACGCATAACGCATAAGACATAACGCATGACGCATAACGCAAAACGCATAACGCATAACGCATAACGCATCACGCATAACGCATAACGCATAACGCATAACGCATAACGCATAACGCATAACGCATAAAACATAACCCATAACGGATAACGCAAAACGCATAACGCATAACGCATAAACCAATAACGTATAACGCATAACGCATAACTCAAACCGTATAACGCATAACGCATATCTCAAACCGTATAACGCATAACTCATAACGCATAACGCATAACGCATAACTCATAACGCATAAGGCATGGCGCATAACGCAAAATGCATAACGCATAACGCATAACGCATAACGCATAACGCATAACGCATTACGCATTACGCATAACGCAAACATATAACGCATAACGCAAACATATAACGCCCAACGCATAACGCATAACGAACAACGCATAACGCATAACGCATAACGCATAACGCATAACGCATAAAACATATCCCATAACGCATAACGCATAACGCATAACGCATAACGCAAAACGCATACCGCATAACGCATAACGCATAACGCATAACGAACAACGCATAACGCATAACGCATAACGCATAACGCATAACGCATAACGCATAACGCATAACGCATAAAACATAACCCATAACGCATAACGCATAACGCATAACGCATAACGCATAACGCATAAAACATAACCCATAACGCATAACGCATAACGCATAACGCATAACGCATAACGCATAACGCATAAAACATAACCCATAACGCATAACGCATAACTCAAACCGTATAACGCATAACGCATAACGCATAACGCATAACGCATAACTCATAACGCATAACGCATAACGCATAACGCATAACGCATAACGCATAACGCATAACGCATAACGCTTAACGCATAACGCATAACGCATAACGCATAACGCATAACGCATAACGCATAACGCATAAAACATAACCCATAACGCATAACGCATAACGCATAACGCATAACGCATAAAACATAACCCATAACGCATAACGCATAACGCATAACTCAAACCGTATAACGCATAACGCATAACGCATAACGCATAACGCATAACTCATAACGCATAACGCATAACGCAAAACGCATAACGCATAACGCATAACGCATAAACCAATAACGTATAACGCATAACTCAAACCGTATAACGCATAACGCATATCTCAAACCGTATACGCATAACGCATAACGCATAACGCATAACGCATAACGCATAACGCTTAACGCATAACGCATAACGCATAACGCATAACGCATAACGCATAACGCATAAAACATAACCCATAACGCATAACGCATAACGCATAACGCATAACGCATAACGCATAAAACATAACCCATAACGCATAACGCATAACGCATAACTCAAACCGTATAACGCATAACGCATAACGCATAACGCATAACGCATAACTCATAACGCATAACGCATAACGCAAAACGCATAACGCATAACGCATAACGCATAAACCAATAACGTATAACGCATAACTCAAACCGTATAACGCATAACGCATATCTCAAACCGTATACGCATAACGCATAACGCATAACGCATAACGCGTAACGCATAACGCATAACGCATAAAGCATAACCCATAACGCATAACGCATAACGCATAACGCAAAACGCATAACGCATAACGCATAACGCATAACGCACAACGCATAACGCATAACGCATACCGTATAACGCATAACGCATAACGCATAACGAACAACGCATAACGCATAATGCATAACGCATAACGCATAACGCATAACGCATAACGCGAAACGCATAACGCATAACGCATAACGCATAACGCATAATACATAACACATAACGCATAACGCATAACGCAAAACGCATAACGCATAACGCATAACGCATCACGCATAACGCATAACGCATAACGCATAACGCATAACGCATAACGCATAACGCATAAAACATAACCCATAACGCATAACGCAAAACGCATAACGCATAAAGCATAAACCAATAACGTATAACGCATAACTCAAACCGTATAACGCATAACGCATATCTCAAACCGTATACGCATAACGCATAACGCATAACGCATAACGCATAACTCATAACGTATAAGGCATGGCGCATAACGCAAAATGCATAACGCATAACGCATAACGCATAAAGCATAACGCATAACGCATAACGCATAACGCATAACGCATAACGCATAACGCATAACGCATAACGCATAACATATAACGCATAACGCATAACGCATAACGCATAACGTATAACTCATAACGCATAACGCATAACGCATAAGCATAACGCATCACGCATAACGCATAACGCATAACGCATAACGCATAAAGCATAAGCATGACGCCTAACGCATAACGCAAACGTATAACACATAACACATAACGCATGACGCATAACGCAAAACGCATAACGCATAACGCATAACGCATAACGCATAACGCATAACGCATAACGCATAACGCATAACGCATAAAGCATAACGCATGACGCCTAACGCATAACGCAAACGTATAACACATAACGCATAACGCATTACGCATAACGCATAATGCATAACGCATAACGCATAAAACATAACCCATAACGCATAACGTATAACGCATAACGCATAACGCATATCGCATAACGCATAACGCATAAAACATAACCCATAACGCATAACGCATAACTCAAACCGTATAACGCATAACGCATAACGCCTAACGCGTAACGCGTAACGCGTAACGCATAACGCATAACGCATAAAACATAACCCATAACGCATAACGCATACCGCATAACGCATAACGCAAAACGCATAACGCATAACGCATAACGCATAACGCATAACGCATAACGCATAACGCATAACGCATAACGCATAAAACATAACCCATAACGCATAACGCAAAACGCATAACGCATAACGCATAAACCAATAACGTATAACGCATAACTCAAACCGTATAACGCATAACGCATATCTCAAACCGTATACGCATAACGCATAACGCATAACGCATAACGCATAAAACATAACCCATAACGCATAACGCAAAACGCATAACGCATAACGCATAAACCAATAACGCATAACGCATAACGCATAACGCATAAAGCATAACGCATGACGCCTAACGCATAACGCAAACGTATAACACATAACACATAACGCATGACGCATAACGCAAAACGCATAACGCATAACGCATAACGCATCACGCATAACGCATAACGCATAACGCATAACGCATAACGCATAACACATAACGCATGACGCATAACGCAAAACGCATAACGCATAACGCATAACGCATAACGCATAACGCATAACGCATAACGCATAACGCATAACGCATAACGCATAACGCATAAAACATAACCCATAACGGATAACGCAAAACGCATAACGCATAACGCATAAACCAATAACGTATAACGCATAACGCATAACTCAAACCGTATAACGCATAACGCATATCTCAAACCGTATAACGCATAACTCATAACGCATAACGCATAACGCATAACTCATAACGCATAAGGCATGGCGCATAACGCAAAATGCATAACGCATAACGCATAACGCATAAAGCATAACGCATAACGCATTACGCATTACGCATAACGCAAACATATAACGCATAACGCAAACATATAAGGCCCAACGCATAACGCATAACGAACAACGCATAACGCATAACGCATAACGCATAACGCATAACGCATAAAACATATCCCATAACGCATAACGCATAACGCATAACGCATAACGCAAAACGCATACCGCATAACGCATAACGCATAACGCATAACGAACAACGCATAACGCATAACGCATAACGCATAACGCATAACGCATAACGCATAACGCATAACGCATAAAACATAACCCATAACACATAACGCATAACGCATAACGCATAACGCATAACGCATAAAACATAACCCATAACGCATAACGCATAACGCATATCTCAAACCGTATAACGCATAACGCATAACGCATAACGCATAACGCATAACGCATAACTCATAACGCATAACGCATAACGCATAACGCATAACGCATAACGCATAACGCATAACGCATAACGCATAACGCATAACGCATAACGCATAACGCATAACGCATAACGCATAACGCATAACGCATAACGCATAACGCATAACGCATAACGCATAACGCGTAACGCGTAACGCATAACGCATAACGCATAACGCATAAAACATAACCCATAACGCATAACGCATAACGCATAACTCATAACGCATAACGCATAACGCATAACGCATAACGCATAACGCATAACGCATAACGCATAACGCATAACGCATAACGCATAATGCATAACGCATAACGCATAACGCATAACGCATAACGCATAACGCATAACGCATAACGCATAACGCATAAAACATAACCCATAACGCATAACGCATAACGCATAACGCATAACGCATAACGCATAACGCATAACGCATAACGCATAACGCATAAAACATAACCCATAACGCATAACGCATAACGCATAACGCATAACGCATAACGCATAACGCATAACGCATAAAACATAACCCATAACGCATAACGCATAACGCATAACTCAAACCGTATAACGCATAACGCATAACGCATAACGCATAACGCATAACTCATAACGCATAACGCATAACGCATAACGCATAACGCATAACGCATAACGCATAACGCATAACGCATAACGCTTAACGCATAACGCATAACGCATAACGCATAACGCATAACGCATAACGCATAACGCATAAAACATAACCCATAACGCATAACGCATAACGCATAACGCATAACGCATAAAACATAACCCATAACGCATAACGCATAACGCATAACTCAAACCGTATAACGCATAACGCATAACGCATAACGCATAACGCATAACTCATAACGCATAACGCATAACGCAAAACGCATAACGCATAACGCATAACGCATAAACCAATAACGTATAACGCATAACTCAAACCGTATAACGCATAACGCATATCTCAAACCGTATACGCATAACGCATAACGCATAACGCATAACGCAAAACGCATAACGCTTAACGCATAACGCATAACGCATAACGCATAACGCATAACGCATAAAACATAACCCATAACGCATAACGCATAACGTATAACGCCTAACGCGTAACGCGTAACGCATAACGCATAACGCATAAAACATAACCCATAACGCATAACGCATAACGCATAACGCAAAACGCATAACGCATAACGCATAACGCATAACGCATAAAACATAACCCATAACGCATAACGCAAAACGCATAACGCATAAAGCATAAACCAATAACGTATAACGCATAACTCAAACCGTATAACGCATAACGCATATCTCAAACCGTATACGCATAACGCATAACGCATAACGCATAACGCATAACTCATAACGTATAAGGCATGGCGCATAACGCAAAATGCATAACGCATAACGCATAACGCATAAAGCATAACGCATAACGCATAACGCATAATGCATAACGCATAACGCATAACGCATAACGCATAACGCATAACGCATAACGCATAACGCATAACATATAACGCATAACGCATAACGCATAACGCATAACGTATAACGTATAACTCATAACGCATAACGCATAACGCATAAGCATAATGCATTACGCATAACGCATAACGCATAACGCATAACGCATAAAGCATAAGCATGACGCCTAACGCATAACGCAAACGTATAACACATAACACATAACGCATAACGCATAACGCAAAACGCATAACGCATAACGCATAACGCATAACGCATAACGCATAACGCATAAAGCATAACGCATGACGCCTAACGCATAACGCAAACGTATAACACATAACACATAACGCATAACGCATAACGCAAAACGCATAACGCATAACGCATAACGCATAACGCATAACGCATCACGCATAACGCATAACGCATAACGCATAACGCATAACACATAACGCATGACGCATAACGCAAAACGCATAACGCATAACGCATAACGCATCACGCATAACGCATAACGCATAACGCATAACGCATAACGCATAACGCATAAAACATAACCCATAACGCATAACGCAAAACGCATAACGCATAAAGCATAAACCAATAACGTATAACGCATAACTCAAACCGTATAACGCATAACGCATATCTCAAACCGTATACGCATAACGCATAACGCATAACGCATAACGCATAACTCATAACGTATAAGGCATGGCGCATAACGCAAAATGCATAACGCATAACGCATAACGCATAAAGCATAACGCATAACGCATAACGCATAACGCATAACGCATAACGCATAACGCATAACGCATAACGCATAACGCATAACGCATAACATATAACGCATAACGCATAACGCATAACGCATAACGTATAACTCATAACGCATAACGCATAACGCATAAGCATAACGCATCACGCATAACGCATAACGCATAACGCATAACGCATAAAGCATAAGCATGACGCCTAACGCATAACGCAAACGAATAACACATAACACATAACGCATGACGCATAACGCAAAACGCATAACGCATAACGCATAACGCATAACGCATAACGCATAACGCATAACGCATAACGCATAACGCATAAAGCATAACGCATGACGCCTAACGCATAACGCAAACGTATAACACATAACGCATAACGCATTACGCATAACGCATAATGCATAACGCATAACGCATAAAACATAACCCATAACGCATAACGCATAACGCATAACGCATAACGCATAACGCATAACGCATAACGCATATCGCATAACGCATAACGCATAAAACATAACCCATAACGCATAACGCATAACTCAAACCGTATAACGCATAACGCATAACGCCTAACGCGTAACGCGTAACGCGTAACGCATAACGCATAACGCATAAAACATAACCCATAACGCATAACGCATACCGCATAACGCATAACGCAAAACGCATAACGCATAACGCATAACGCATAACGCATAACGCATAACGCATAACGCATAACGCATAAAACATAACCCATAACGCATAACGCAAAACGCATAACGCATAACGCATAAACCAATAACGTATAACGCATAACTCAAACCGTATAACGCATAACGCATATCTCAAACCGTATACGCATAACGCATAACGCATAACGCATAACGCATAAAACATAACCCATAACGCATAACGCAAAACGCATAACGCATAACGCATAAACCAATAACGCATAACGCATAACGCATAACGCATAAAGCATAACGCATGACGCCTAACGCATAACGCAAACGTATAACAATAACACATAACACATAACGCATGACGCATAACGCAAAACGCATAACGCATAACGCATAACGCATAACGCATCACGCATAACGCATAACGCATAACGCATAACGCATAAAACATAACCCATAACGCATAACGCAAAACGCATAACGCATAACGCATAAACCAATAACGTATAACGCATAACTCAAACCGTATAACGCATAACGCATATCTCAAACCGTATACGCATAACGCATAACGCATAACGCATAACGCATAAAACATAACCCATAACGCATAACGCAAAACGCATAACGCATAACGCATAAACCAATAACGCATAACGCATAACGCATAACGCATAAAGCATAACGCATGACGCCTAACGCATAACGCAAACGTATAACAATAACACATAACACATAACGCATGACGCATAACGCAAAACGCATAACGCATAACGCATAACGCATAACGCATCACGCATAACGCATAACGCATAACGCATAACGCATAACGCATAACACATAACGCATGACGCATAACGCAAAACGCATAACGCATAACGCATAACGCATCACGCATAACGCATAACGCATAACGCATAACGCATAACGCATAACGCATAACGCATAACGCATAAAACATAACCCATAACGGATAACGCAAAACGCATAACGCATAACGCATAAACCAATAACGTATAACGCATAACGCATAACTCAAACCGTATAACGCATAACGCATATCTCAAACCGTATAACGCATAACTCATAACGCATAACGCATAACGCATAACTCATAACGCATAAGGCATGGCGCATAACGCAAAATGCATAACGCATAACGCATAACGCATAAAGCATAACGCATAACGCATAACGCATTACGCATTACGCATAACGCAAACATATAACGCATAACGCAAACATATAACGCCCAACGCATAACGCATAACGAACAACGCATAACGCATAACGCATAACGCATAACGCATAACGCATAAAACATATCCCATAACGCATAACGCATAACGCATAACGCATAACGCAAAACGCATACCGCATAACGCATAACGCATAACGCATAACGAACAACGCATAACGCATAACGCATAACGCATAACGCATAACGCATAACGCATAACGCATAACGCATAAAACATAACCCATAACGCATAACGCATAACGCATAACGCATAACGCATAACGCATAAAACATAACCCATAACGCATAACGCATAACGCATAACTCAAACCGTATAACGCATAACGCATAACGCATAACGCATAACGCATAACTCATAACGCATAACGCATAACGCATAACGCATAACTCATAACGCATAACGCATAACGCATAACGCATAACGCATAACGCATAACGCATAACGCATAACGCATAACGCATAACGCATAACGCATAACGCATAACGCATAACGCATAACGCATAACGCATAACGCATAACGCGTAACGCGTAACGCGTAACGCATAACGCATAACGCATAAAACATAACCCATAACGCATAACGCATAACGCATAACGCATAACTCATAACGCATAACGCATAACGCATAACGCATAACGCATAACGCATAACGCATAACGCATAACGCATAACGCATAACGCATAACGCATAACGCATAACGCATAACGCATAACGCATAACGCATAACGCATAACGCGTAACGCGTAACGCGTAACGCATAACGCATAACGCATAAAACATAACCCATAACGCATAACGCATAACGCATAACTCATAACGCATAACGCATAACGCATAACGCATAACGCATAACGCATAACGCATAACGCATAACGCATAACGCATAACGCATAATGCATAACGCATAACGCATAACGCATAACGCATAACGCATAACGCATAACGCATAACGCATAAAACATAACCCATAACGCATAACGCATAACGCATAACGCATAACGCATAACGCATAACGCATAACGCATAACGCATAACGCATAACGCATAAAACATAACCCATAACGCATAACGCATAACGCATAACGCATAACGCATAACGCATAACGCATAAAACATAACCCATAACGCATAACGCATAACGCATAACTCAAACCGTATAACGCATAACGCATAACGCATAACGCATAACTCATAACGCATAACGCATAACGCATAACGCATAACGCATAACGCATAACGCATAACGCATAACGCTTAACGCATAACGCATAACGCATAACGCATAACGCATAACGCATAACGCATAACGCATAAAACATAACCCATAACGCATAACGCATAACGCATAACGCATAACGCATAACACATAACCCATAACGCATAACGCATAACGCATAACTCAAACCGTATAACGCATAACGCATAACGCATAACGCATAACGCATAACTCATAACGCATAACGCATAACGCAAAACGCATAACGCATAACGCATAACGCATAAACCAATAACGTATAACGCATAACTCAAACCGTATAACGCATAACGCATATCTCAAACCGTATACGCATAACGCATAACGCATAACGCATAACGCATAACGCATAACGCTTAACGCATAACGCATAACGCATAACGCATAACGCATAACGCATAACGCATAAAACATAACCCATAACGCATAACGCATAACGCATAACGCATAACGCATAACGCATAAAACATAACCCATAACGCATAACGCATAACGCATAACTCAAACCGTATAACGCATAACGCATAACGCATAACGCATAACGCATAACTCATAACGCATAACGCATAACGCAAAACGCATAACGCATAACGCATAACGCATAAACCAATAACGTATAACGCATAACTCAAACCGTATAACGCATAACGCATATCTCAAACCGTATACGCATAACGCATAACGCATAACGCATAACGCGTAACGCATAACGCATAACGCATAAAACATAACCCATAACGCATAACGCATAACGCATAACGCAAAACGCATAACGCATAACGCATAACGCATAACGCACAACGCATAACGCATAACGCATACCGTATAACGCATAACGCATAACGCATAACGAACAACGCATAACGCATAATGCATAACGCATAACGCATAACGCATAACGCATAACGCGAAACGCATAACGCATAACGCATAACGCATAACGCATAATACATAACGCATAACGCATACCGTATAACGCATAACGCATAACGCATAACGAACAACGCATAACGCATAATGCATAACGCATAACGCATAACGCATAACGCATAACGCATAACGCATAACGCATAACGCATAACGCACAACGCATAACGCATAACGAACAACGCCTAACGCATAATGCATAACGCATAACGCATAACGCATAACGCATAACTCATAACCCACAACGCATAACGCATAACGCATAAAGCATAACGCATCACGCATAACGCATAACGCATAACGCGAAACGCATAACGCATAACCCATAACGCATAATACATAACGCATAACGCATACCGTATAACGCATAACGCATAACGCATAACGAACAACGCATAACGCATAATGCATAACGCATAACGCATAACGCATAACGCATAACGCATAACGCATAACACATAACGCATAAAGCATAACGCATCACGCATAAAGTGTTGGAACTCAACGATGCCATTGGGCTTAGGTATAAGGTTTCAGGTATAAGGGACGGTGGGGCCCAGCCGAGGGCGGAAAGTCAGTCCAGTTGCAGAAGCTGACCCGAGCGGATCGCGATAAAGTTTAGGTCCCACTAGCACCGAGAAAGAAAGCGCGTTTACTGTTCTAGTACTATATTGTGAATCACGCGGATACACTGTGACGTTGTAGGGTTGGCACCTTAATATATAATAAAGTATATCTGTATAAAGTGTGTTTCCCTTTTTAAACAACGCGTACAGACTACAGGTCATATCCAAGTTGTGATCATCCCTGAATTAAGTTTATTTTTCCCAACAGGTTATGGGCCCAGGACTCGTAGTGTAGTACTGAACAGTGAAATAAAGTGATCGTGCAAAAACAATTAAAGACATTTTTTTTCTGCTTCTTGCGTGTTAACGAAACATAAAGTGAAATCGTAATGGCAGACAATGCGGGATTTCGTTTCGCTATCCAGAAGTTAAACGGTGAAAATTATCCAGTATGGAGCTATAGGTTGGAACTCCTACTGATAAAGGACAATTTGTGGGACGTTATAAAGGAAGAAAAGCCTTTCGAGATAAATGCTGAATGGTCAAAAAAGGATGACCAAGCCCGTGCTACAATAGGATTGTTGGTAGAGGATAATCAGTTGCAGCACATAAGGAACGCTAAGACAGCTCGAGAGGCATGGGAATCTTTGAAGGGTTATCACCAAAAGGCTACGCTCACAAGTAAAGTGTTTTTACTAAAGCGGGCATGCAGGATGGTTCTAAAGGAAGGCGGTGATATGGAAGAACATATTACGACGTTTTCGAATTACATCAACCAACTGGCAGCTCTTGGACAGGATTTGCCTGATAACCTTGTGGCAGCAATCTTATTAGGTAGTTTACCGGAATCCTACGAAACACTTGTGACGGCTCTAGAAAGCAGATCTGAGAACGAGCTCAGTACTCAATTCGTAAAGAGCAAGTTGATAGATGAACATAAAAGACGAAAGGGCGTAAGGGAAGTAAAGGAGAACTTTGGCGAAGCAGCCATGAAGACTGCTTATAAGGACAATAACAGTGCACAGCCAAAAAGTAATTGTTTCTTCTGCAAGAGATCAGGGCATTTTAAAAGTGAATGTGCAAAATACAAAATATGGAAAGCCAAACAAGAAAAGGCGAATAAAGTTTCGACGGAAAATTCCTCAATGGATTATTGCTTTTACGCAAAAGATAGGACGCTAAAAGAACTGTGTTTCGGGGCAAAGACTACCAAAAGCAGAACAAATTCCTGGGTTGTCGATTCGGGTGCAACAAGCCACATGGTGACAACGAGGGAATTTTTCCATGAATTTCACTTTGGCAGGAAGGGGCATGTTTGCCTCGCAGATGAAGAAAAGATGGCTAGAGTGGAAGGCATTGGTAAGGGTACAATCAGGTACGTCAACGACACAGGGAAAGTTTCCGAAATGGGCATACAGGATGTGCTATACGTTCCGACCTTGGGGTGCAATTTATTATCGGTCAAAAGGCTGACGGAGGATGGATACAGACTGGTCTTTGAGGGACAAAAGTGTCGATTCTTTAAGGACGAAAAACAGCAGGCAACGGTATACCTGTCTCCAGAACTGTACGAGCTAGAGACGGTCGAAAAGGCCTGTAAAGTGAATAAGGCAATAAATAGGGGCCATACTGAAGATTGTCAGCACGCATGGCATCGGCGTTTTGGACACCGCGACCCGGTCGCAATTAAGGATTTAGCCGAAAAAGGGCTTGCTACTGGGATCCAGGTAAAGGACTGCAAGATGCGCGAGGTCTGCGAATGCTGCGTGAAAGGTAAAATGGCACGGTTACCTTTTCCCAAAGAGTCAAGCAATAAAACCCAAGCAATTTTAGACCTTATTCATACGGATGTTTGCGGACCTATGCAAACAGCTACACCAAGTTTTAAGAGGTATATTTTAACCATCATAGACGATTATTCCAGGTATACAAAAATTTGTCTAATGAGTAGAAAAAATGAAGCAGGAACGCACATCAAGCAATTTGTAGAAATGGTTAAAACTGAATTCAACAAAAAACCCAAGGTAATAAGGTCGGATCGAGGAGGGGAATACGTTAATGAGGAACTACAGAACTATTTAAAGGATCAAGGGATTAAGTCTCAATTTACAGCTGCCTACTCGCCACAACAAAACGGAGTAGCAGAACGAAAGAACAGGTCATTGGTAGAAATGGCAAGATGCATGCTACTAGATGCAAACTTGGCAAAACAATACTGGGGCGAAGCTGTATGTACAGCAACTTATTTACAGAACAGACTGCCGACTAAAGGAACAGAGAGGACTCCGTATGAGGTCTGGAATCGGAGAAAGCCAAATGTAAGCAATCTACATATTTTCGGGTGTGCAGCATATGCCCACATCCATAAAGAACAGAGACAAAAACTGGACGATAAGGCCGAAAAGTTCATTTTCGTCGGCTATTCCGAGGAATCAAAGGCGTATCGATTACTGGACAAGAAAACAAATCGAATCAAGATTAGTCGAGATGTAATCTTTCTGGACGGGATACGCGAAAGGATGGTCAAGGAAGATACACCGCACGATGAAGTGATACTTCCAAGAGTCAAAGCGGCGGACATAAAAAATCAAGAAAGCGTGCAAGAAGACAACACAGAAGAACTATCGTCAACAGAAAATAACGATGATGAAAGTTTTTGTTCCGCAGAAGAAGAAGATAGCAACTTTAGCGTTAATTTAGGTGATCAAGTGATTCAGCCGCAAAACAGACGTTCCGCAAGAACGAACAAAGGCATACCACCGGATAGGTACATTGCGGCATCTTTACAGGCAAAATTAAAGGACAGTGATCCTAAGAATATACAAGAGGCATTATCAGGACCACATAAAAATATGTGGAAAGATGCCATCGAGAACGAATTCGAGTCATTAAAGGAAACCGGCACATGGGACGTCGTGGTAAGACCAACAGATCACAACATCATTACCAATAAATGGATTTTCAAAACAAAGAGGAACGCCGAGGGAGACGTCATAAAGTATAAGGCTCGACTTGTCGCGCGAGGGTTCTCACAGAAATATGGAACCGACTACGACGAGGTCTTTGCACCTGTAGCGAGACAGGCAACCCTTAGAACGTTTTTAGCCATAGCAGGTCAAAAGAATATGACGGTCAAACACTTTGACGTGAAAACAGCATTTCTAAATGGGGATCTCACAGAAACAATCTACATGGAACAACCAGAAAGGTACGCCATACCAGGTAAAGAAGATCATGTCTGTAAGTTAAAGAAGAGCATTTATGGACTAAAACAAGCAGCGAAGGTGTGGAACGACAAGCTGAATGGTCTATTAAAGAAACACGGTTGTAAACAGAGCACTATAGATCCATGTTTGTATATAAGGGGTGAGGGAAAAGAAGTTGTTTATATAATTATATATGTAGATGATATTCTAATTGCGGCTAAAAATGTAGTAGAAATAGATAAACTAGCGAATAGTTTAAAAAGGTATTTCCATTTATGCGATTTAGGTATATTAAGTCATTATTTAAGTATGGAAATAAGGCGCGATAAAAATGGTTTCTATTGCATTAGACAAACAGAATACATCAGGAAAATATTAACCACTTTTGGATTGCAGGACGCAAAAGAATCTAGTATACCTTTAGATTTAGGCTATGCAAAGAGCAGAGAAGACTCTCCATCGATGGCCGAAAATTATAAATATCAGCAAGTAATTGGTGCTTTATTATATCTAGCAGTCAACAGTAGACCAGATATTTCAGCAAGTGTTTCAATTTTGAGCCAGCATAATAAGGATCCAACAACAGTTGATTGGACGGAAGCAAAACGAGTTGTTCGTTATTTGAAAGGAACGATGAATCACGAACTGAGACTCGGCCAGCGAGACGGTAAGACAGGACTAATAGGTTTTGCAGATGCAGATTGGGCACAAGACAAGATGAATAGGAAGTCAAACAGCGGTTACATATTCCTATACTTTGGAGCACCGATTAGCTGGGCTTGTCGAAAACAGTCATGTGTGGCACTATCGTCCACAGAAGCTGAGTACATTGCACTCGCTGAAGCATCACAGGAAGGAATCTGGCTAAGGAACCTATTAAAGGATTTTAACGGCAGAACAGAGGAAAGGACAACAATCTATGAAGACAACCAAAGTTGTCTCAAGCTCGTAGATAATAAGAAATTTAGTAACAGAACTAAACATATAGACACTAAATTTCATTATATTAAAGAATTAAAGGAGCAAGGAGCTATAGATTTTCAGTATTGTCCTACTGAAAGGATGTTAGCGGATATGTTAACGAAACCGTTAGGTAGAATAAGATTAAAATGTATTGCGGAACATTGCGGTCTAATAGGATAAAGGTTTTTGTAGCTTAACAGGTATACTTATGGTTATGGTTAGTTTTATTACATGCGGAATTATGGCTATCGTTGAGGAAGGGTGTTGGAACTCAACGATGCCATTGGGCTTAGGTATAAGGTTTCAGGTATAAGGGACGGTGGGGCCCAGCCGAGGGCGGAAAGTCAGTCCAGTTGCAGAAGCTGACCCGAGCGGATCGCGATAAAGTTTAGGTCCCACTAGCACCGAGAAAGAAAGCGCGTTTACTGTTCTAGTACTATATTGTGAATCACGCGGATACACTGTGACGTTGTAGGGTTGGCACCTTAATATATAATAAAGTATATCTGTATAAAGTGTGTTTCCCTTTTTAAACAACGCGTACAGACTACAGGTCATATCCAAGTTGTGATCATCCCTGAATTAAGTTTATTTTTCCCAACATAAAGCATAACGTATAACGCATAACGCATAATGCACAACGCATAACGAATACCGCAAAACGCATAACGCCCAACGCATAACGGATCACGCATAACATATAAAGCATAACGCAGAACGCATAACGCATAACGCAAACGTATAACGCACAACGCATAAAGCATAACGCATAACGCATAACGCATAACGCATAACGCATAACGCATAACGCATAACGCACAACGCATAACGCATAACGCATAACGCATAACGCATAACGCATAACGCATAACGCATAACGCATAACGCATAACGCATAACGCATAACGCATAACGCATGACGCCTAACGCATAACGCATAACGCATACCGCATAACGTATAACTCATAACCCACAACGCATAACGCATAACGCATAACGCATAACGCATAACGCATAACGCATAACGCATAACGCATAACGCATAACGCATAACGCATAACGCATAACGCATAACGCATAACGCATAACGCATAACGCATAACGCATAACGCTTAACGCATAACGCATAACGCATAACGCATAACGCATAACGCATAACGCATAACGCATAACGGATAACGCATAACGCATAACGCATAACGCATAACGCATAACGCATAACGCATAACCCAAACCTGTACCGCAAAACGCATAACGCCTAACGCATAACGCATAACGCATAACGCATAACGCATAACGCATAACGCATAACGCATAACGCATAACGCATAACGCATAACGCATAACGCATAACGCATAACGCATAACGCATAACGCATAACGGATAACGCATAACGCATAACGCATGACGCCTAACGCATAACGCATAACGCATAACGCATAACGTATAACTCATAAACCACAACGCATAACGCATAACGCATAACGCATAACGCATAACGCATAACGCATAACGCATAACGCATAACGCATAACGCATAACGCATAACGCATAACGCTTAACGCATAACGCATAACGCATAACGCATAACGCATAACGCATAACGCATAACGCATAAAGCATAACGCATAACGCATAACGCAAACGTATAACGCACAACGCATAACGCATAACGCATAACGCATAACGCATAACGCATAACGCATAACGCATAACGCATAACGCAAAACGCATAACGCATAACGCATTACGGATAACGCATAACGCATAACGCATAACGCATAACGCATAACGCATAACGCATAACGCATAACGCATAACGCATAACGCATGACGCCTAACGCATAACGCATAACGCATAACGCATAACGCATAACGCATAACGCATAACGCATAACGCAAAACGCATAACGTATAACGCATAACGCATAACGCATAACGCATAACGCATAACGCAAAACGCATAACGTATAACTCATAACCCACAACGCATAACGCATAGCGCATAACGTATAACTCATAACGCATAACGCATAAAGCATAACGCATCACGCATATCGCATAACGCATAACGCATAACGCATAACGCATAACGCATAACGCATAACGCATAACGCATTACGCATAACGCATAAAGCATAACGCATAACGCATAACGCATAACGCATAACGCATAACGGATCACGCATAACGCATAACGCATAAAGCATAACGCAAAACGCATAACGCATAACGCATTACGGATAACGCATAACGCATAACGCATAACGCATAACGCATAACGCATAACGCATAAAGCATAACGCATAACGCATAACGCATAATGCATAACGCATAACGCATAACGCATAACGCATAACGCATAACGCATAACGCATAACGCATAACGCATAACGCATAACGCATAACGCATAACGCAAAACGCATAACGTATATCTCATAACCCACAACGCATAACGCATAGCGCATAACGTATAACTCATAACGCATAACGCATAAAGCATAACGCATCACGCATATCGCATAACGCATAACGCATAACGCATAACGCATAACGCATAACGCATAACGCATAACGCATAACGCATAACGCATAACGCATAACGCATAACGCATAACGCAAACCGCATAACGCATAACGCACACGTATAACGCACAACGCATAACGCATAACGCATAACGCATAACGCATAACGCATAACGCATAACGCATAACGCATAACGCATAACGCATAACGCATAACGCATAACGCATAACGCATAACGCATAACGCATAACGCATAACGCATAACGCATAACGCATAACGCATAACGCATAACGCATAACGCATAACGCATAACGCATAACGCATAACGCATAACGCATAACGCATAACGCATAACGCATAACGCATAACGCATAACGGATAACGCATAACGCATAACGCATAACGCATAACGCATAACGCATAAAGCATAACGCATAACGCAAACCTATACAGCATAACGCATAACGCATAACGCATAACGCATAACGCATAACGCATAACGCATAACGCATAACGCATAACGCATAACGCATAACGTATAACTCATAAACCACAACGCATAACGCATAACGCATAACGCATAACGCATAACGCATAACGCATAACGCATAACGCATAACGCATAACGCATAACGCATAACGCATAACGCATAACGCATAACGCATAACGCATAACGCATAACGCATAACGCATAACGCATAACGCATAACGCATAACGCATAACGCATAACGCATAACGCATAACGCATAACGCATAACGCATAACGCTTAACGCATAACGCATAACGCATAACGCATAACGCATAACGCATAACGCATAACGCATAACGCATAACGCATAACGCATAACGCATAACGCATAACGCATAACGCATAACGCATAACGCATAACGCATAACGGATAACGCATAACGCATAACGCATAACGCATAACGCATAACGCATAAAGCATAACGCATAACGCAAACCTATACAGCATAACGCATAACGCATAACGCATAATGCATAACGCATAACGCATAACGCATAACGCATAACGCATAACGCATAACGCATAACGCATAACGCATAACGCATAACGCATAACGCATAACGCATAACGCAAAACGCATAACGTATAACTCATAACCCACAACGCATAACGCATAGCGCATAACGTATAACTCATAACGCATAACGCATAAAGCATAACGCATCACGCATATCGCATAACGCATAACGCATAACGCATAACGCATAACGCATAACGCATAACGCATAACGCATAAAGCATAACGCATAACGCATAACGCATAACGCATAACGGATCACGCCTAACGCATAAAGCATAACGCATAACGCATAACGCATAACGCATAAGGCATAACGCATAACGCAAACGTATAACGCACAACGCATAAAGCATAACGTATAACGCATAACGCCTAACGCATAACGCATAACGCATAACGCATAACGCATAACGCATAACGCATAAAGCATAACGCATAACGCATAACGCTTAACGCATAACGCATAACGCATAACGCATAACGCATAACGCAAAACGCATAACGTATAACTCATAACCCACAACGCATAACGCATAGCGCATAACGTATAACTCATAACGCATAACGCATAACGCATAACGCATAACGCATAACGCATAACGCATAACGCTTAACGCATAACGCATAACGCATAACGCATAACGCATAACGCATAACGCATAACGGATAACGCATAACGCATAACGCATAACGCATAACGCATAACGCATAACGCAAACCTGTACCGCAAAACGCATAACGCCTAACGCATAACGGATCACGCATAACGCATAGCGCATAACGCATAACGCATTACGGATAACGCATAACGCATAATGCATAACGCATAACGCATAACGCATAACGCATAACGCATAACGCATAACGCATAACGCATAACGCATAACGCATAACGCATAACGCATAACGCATAACGCATAACGCATAACGCATAACGCATAACGCATAACGCATAACGCATAACGCATAACGCATAACGCATAACGCATAACGCATAACGGATAACGCATAACGCATAACGCATGACGCCTAACGCATAACGCATAACGCATAACGCATAACGTATAACTCATAAACCACAACGCATAACGCATAACGCATAACGCATAACGCATAACGCATAACGCATAACGCATAACGCATAACGCATAACGCATAACGCATAACGCATAACGCATAACGCTTAACGCATAACGCATAACGCATAACGCATAACGCATAACGCATAACGCATAACGCATAACGCATAAAGCATAACGCATAACGCATAACGCACACGTATAACGCACAACGCATAACGCATAACGCATAACGCATAACGCATAACGCATAACGCATAACGCATAACGCATAACGCATAACGCATAACGCATAACGCAAAACGCATAACGCATAACGCATTACGGATAACGCATAACGCATAACGCATAACGCATAACGCATAACGCATAAAGCATAAAGCATAACGCATAACGCATAACGCATAATGCATAACGCATAACGCATAACGCATAACGCATAACGCATAACGCATAACGCATAACGCATAACGCATAACGCATAACGCAAAACGCATAACGTATAACTCATAACCCACAACGCATAACGCATAGCGCATAACGTATAACTCATAACGCATAACGCATAACGCATAACGCATAACGCATAACGCATAACGCATAACGCATAACGCATAACGCATAACGCATAACGCATAACGCATAACGCATAACGCATAACGCATAACGCATAACGCATAACGCATAACGCATAACGCATAACGCATAACGCATAACGGATAACGCATAACGCATAACGCATGACGCCTAACGCATAACGCATAACGCATAACGCATAACGTATAACTCATAAACCACAACGCATAACGCATAACGCATAACGCATAACGCATAACGCATAACGCATAACGCATAACGCATAACGCATAACGCATAACGCATAACGCATAACGCATAACGCATAACGCTTAACGCATAACGCATAACGCATAACGCATAACGCATAACGCATAACGCATAACGGATAACGCATAACGCATAACGCATAACGCATAACGCATAACGCATAACGCAAACCTGTACCGCAAAACGCATAACGCCTAACGCATAACGGATCACGCATAACGCATAGCGCATAACGCATAACGCATTACGGATAACGCATAACGCATAATGCATAACGCATAACGCATAACGCATAACGCATAACGCATAACGCATAACGCATAACGCATAACGCATAACGCATAACGCATAACGCATAACGCATAACGCATAACGCATAACGCATAACGCATAACGCATAACGCATAACGCATAACGCATAACGCATAACGCATAACGCATAACGCATAACGCATAACGCATAACGCATAACGCATAACGCATAACGCATAACGCATAACGGATAACGCATAACGCATAACGCATGACGCCTAACGCATAACGCATAACGCATAACGCATAACGTATAACTCATAAACCACAACGCATAACGCATAACGCATAACGCATAACGCATAACGCATAACCCATAACGCATAACGCATAACGCATAACGCATAACGCATAACGCATAACGCATAACGCATAACGCTTAACGCATAACGCATAACGCATAACGCATAACGCATAACGCATAACGCATAACGCATAACGCATAACGCATAACGCATAACGCATAACGCTTAACGCATAACGCATAACGCATAACGCATAACGCATAACGCATAACGCATAACGGATAACGCATAACGCATAACGCATAACGCATAACGCATAACGCATAACGCAAACCTGTACCGCAAAACGCATAACGCCTAACGCATAACGGATCACGCATAACGCATAGCGCATAACGCATAACGCATTACGGATAACGCATAACGCATAATGCATAACGCATAACGCATAACGCATAACGCATAACGCATAACGCATAACGCATAACGCATAACGCATAACGCATAACGCATAACGCATAACGCATAACGCATAACGCATAACGCATAACGCATAACGCATAACGCATAACGCATAACGCATAACGCATAACGCATAACGCATAACGCATAACGCATAACGCATAACGGATAACGCATAACGCATAACGCATGACGCCTAACGCATAACGCATAACGCATAACGCATAACGAATAACTCATAAACCACAACGCATAACGCATAACGCATAACGCATAACGCATAACGCATAACGCATAACGCATAACGCATAACGCATAACGCATAACGCATAACGCATAACGCATAACGCATAACGCTTAACGCATAACGCATAACGCATAACGCATAACGCATAACGCATAACGCATAACGCATAACGCATAAAGCATAACGCATAACGCATAACGCACACGTATAACGCACAACGCATAACGCATAACGCATAACGCATAACGCATAACGCATAACGCATAACGCATAACGCATAACGCATAACGCATAACACATAACGCATAACGCAAAACGCATAACGCATAACGCATTACGGATAACGCATAACGCATAACGCATAACGCATAACGCATAACGCATAAAGCATAAAGCATAACGCATAACGCATAACGCATAATGCATAACGCATAACGCATAACGCATAACGCATAACGCATAACGCATAACGCATAACGCATAACGCAAAACGCATAACGTATAACTCATAACCCACAACGCATAACGCATAGCGCATAACGTATAACTCATAACGCATAACGCATAAAGCATAACGCATCACGCATATCGCATAACGCATAAAGCATAACGCATAACGCATAACGCATAACGCATAACGCATAACGCAAAACGCATAACGTATAACGCATAACGCATAACCCATAACGCTTAACGCAAAACGCATAACGTATAACTCATAACCCACAGCGCATAACGCATTGCGCATTACGTATTACTCATTACGCATAACGCATAAAGCATAACGCATCACGCATATCGCATAACGCATAACGCATAACGCATAACGCATAACGCATAACGCATAACGCATAACGCATAACGCATAACGCATTACGCATAACGCATAAAGCATAACGCATAACGCATAACGCATAACGCATAACGCATAACGGATCACGCATAACGCATAACGCATAAAGCATAACGCAAAACGCATAACGCATAACGCATTACGGATAACGCATAACGCATAACGCATAACGCATAACGCATAACGCATAACGCATAAAGCATAACGCATAACGCATAACGCATAATGCATAACGCATAACGCATAACGCATAACGTATAACTCATAACCCACAACGCATAACGCATAGCGCATAACGTATAACTCATAACGCATAACGCATAAAGCATAACGCATCACGCATATCGCATAACGCATAACGCATAACGCATAACGCATAACGCATAACGCATAACGCATAACGCATAACGCATAACGCATAACGCATAACGCATAACGCATAACGCATAACGCAAACCGCATAACGCACACGTATAACGCACAACGCATAACGCATAACGCATAACGCATAACGCATTACGCATAACGCATAAAGCATAACGCATAACGCATAACGCATAACGCATAACGCATAACGGATCACGCATAACGCATAACGCATAAAGCATAACGCAAAACGCATAACGCATAACGCATTACGGATAACGCATAACGCATAACGCATAACGCATAACGCATAACGCATAACGCATAACGCATAAAGCATAACGCATAACGCATAACGCATAATGCATAACGCATAACGCATAACGCATAACGTATAACTCATAACCCACAACGCATAACGCATAGCGCATAACGTATAACTCATAACGCATAACGCATAAAGCATAACGCATCACGCATATCGCATAACGCATAACGCATAACGCATAACGCATAACGCATAACGCATAACGCATAACGCATAACGCATAACGCATAACGCATAACGCATAACGCAAACCGCATAACGCATAACGCACACGTATAACGCACAACGCATAACGCATAACGCATAACGCATATCGCATAACGCATAACGCATAACGCATAACGCATAACGCATAACGCATAACGCATAACGCATAACGCATAACGCATAACGCATAACGCATAACGCATAACGGATAACGCATAACGCATAACGCATAACGCATAACGCATAAAGCATAACGCATAACGCAAACCTATACAGCATAACGCATAACGCATAACGCATAATGCATAACGCATAACGCACAACGCATAACGCATAACGCATAACGCATAACGCATAACGCATAACGCATAACGCATAACGCATAACGCATAACGCATAACGCATAACGCATAACGCATAACGCATAACGCATAACGGATAACGCATAACGCATAACGCATAACGCATAACGCATAACGCATAAAGCATAACGCATAACGCAAACCTATACAGCATAACGCATAACGCATAACGCATAACGCATAACGCATAACGCATAACGCATAACGCATAACGCATAACGCAAAACGCATAACGTATAACGCATAACGCATAACGCATAACGCATAACGCAAAACGCATAATGTATAACTCATAACCCACAACGCATAACGCATAGCGCATAACGTATAACTCATAACGCATAACGCATAAAGCATAACGCATCACGCATATCGCATAACGCATAACGCATAACGCATAACGCATAAAGCATAACGCATAACGCATAACGCATAATGCATAACGCATAACGCATAACGCATAACGCATAACGCATAACGCATAACGCATAACGCATAACGCATAACGCATAACGCATAACGCATAACGCAAAACGCATAACGTATAACTCATAACCCACAACGCAAAACGCATAGCGCATAACGTATAACTCATAACGCATAACGCATAAAGCATAACGCATCACGCATATCGCATAACGCATAACGCATAACGCATAACGCATAACGCATAACGCATAACGCATAACGCATAACGCATAACGCATAACGCATAACGCAAACCGCATAACGCATAACGTATAACGCATAACGCATAACGCATAACGCATAACGCAAAACGCATAACGTATAACTCATAACCCACAACGCATAACGCATAGCGCATAACGTATAACTCATAACGCATAACGCATAAAGCATAACGCATAACGCATATCGCATAACGCATAACGCATAACGCATAACGCATAACGCATAACGCATAACGCATAACGCATAACGCATAACGCATAACGCATAACGCATAACGCATAACGCATAACGCATAACGCATAACGCATAACGCATAACGCATAACGCATAACGCATAACGCAAAACGCATAACGTATAACTCATAACCCACAACGCATAACGCATAGCGCATAACGTATAACTCATAACGCATAACGCATAAAGCATAACGCATCACGCATATCGCATAACGCATAACGCATAACTCATAACGCATAACGCATAACGCATAACGCATAACGCATAACGCATAACGCATAACGCATAACGCATAACGCATAACGCAAACCGCATAACGCATAACGCACACGTATAACGCAAAACGCATAACGCATAACGCATAACGCATAACGCATAACGCATAACGCATAACGCATAACGCATAACGCATAACGCATAACGCATAACGCATAACGCATAACGCATAACGCATAACGCATAACGCATAACGCATAACGCATAACGCATAATGCATAACGCATAACGCATAACGCATAACGCATAACGCATAACGCATAACGCATAGCGCATAACGTATAACTCATAACGCATAACGCATAAAGCATAACGCATCACGCATATCGCATAACGCATAACGCATAACGCATAACGCATAACGCATAACGCATAACGCATAACGCATAACGCATAACGCATAACGCATAACGCATAACGGATAACGCATAACGCATAACGCATAACGCATAACGCATAACGCATAAAGCATAACGCATAACGCAAACCTATACAGCATAACGCATAACGCATAACGCATAACGCATAACGCATAACGCATAACGCATAACGCATAACGCATAACGCATAACGCATAACGCATAACGCATAACGCATAACGCATAACGCATAACGCATAACGCAAAACGCATAACGTATAACGCATAACGCATAACGCATAACGCATAACGCAAAACGCATAACGTATAACTCATAACCCACAACGCATAACGCATAGCGCATAACGTATAACTCATAACGCATAACGCATAAAGCATAACGCATCACGCATATCGCATAACGCATAACGCATAACGCATAACGCATAACGCATAACGCATAACGCATTACGCATAACGCATAAAGCATAACGCATAACGCATAACGCATAACGCATAACGCATAACGCATAACGGATCACGCATAACGCATAACGCATAAAGCATAACGCAAACGCATAACGCATAACGCATTACGGATAACGCATAACGCATAACGCATAACGCATAACGCATAACGCATAACGCATAACGCATAAAGCATAACGCATAACGCATAACGCATAATGCATAACGCATAACGCATAACGCATAACGCATAACGCATAACGCATAACGCATAACGCATAACGCATAACGCATAACGCATAACGCATAACGCATAACGCAAAACGCATAACGTATAACTCATAACCCACAACGCATAAAGCATAACGCATCACGCATATCGCATAACGCATAACGCATAACGCATAACGCATAACGCATAACGCATAACGCATAACGCATAACGCATTACGCATAACGCATAAAGCATAACGCATAACGCATAACGCATAACGCATAACGCATAACGGATCACGCATAACGCATAACGCATAAAGCATAACGCAAAACGCATAACGCATAACGCATTACGGATAACGCATAACGCATAACGCATAACGCATAACGCATAACGCATAACGCATAAAGCATAACGCATAACGCATAACGCATAATGCATAACGCATAACGCATAACGCATAACGTATAACTCATAACCCACAACGCATAACGCATAGCGCATAACGTATAACTCATAACGCATAACGCATAAAGCATAACGCATCACGCATATCGCATAACGCATAACGCATAACGCATAACGCATAACGCATAACGCATAACGCATAACGCATAACGCATAACGCATAACGCATAACGCATAACGCATAACGCATAACGCAAACCGCATAACGCATAACGCACACGTATAACGCACAACGCATAACGCATAACGCATAACGCATAACGCATAACGCATAACGCATAACGCATAACGCATAACGCATAACGCATAACGCATAACGCATAACGCATAACGCATAACGCATAACGCATAACGCATAACGCATAACGCATAACGCATAACGCATAACGCATAACGGATAACGCATAACGCATAACGCATAACGCATAACGCATAACGCATAAAGCATAACGCATAACGCAAACCTATACAGCATAACGCATAACGCATAACGCATAATGCATAACGCATAACGCATAACGCACAACGCATAACGCATAACGCATAACGCATAACGCATAACGCATAACGCATAACGCATAACGCATAACGCATAACGCATAACGCATAACGCATAACGCATAACGCATAACGCATAACGGATAACGCATAACGCATAACGCATAACGCATAACGCATAACGCATAAAGCATAACGCATAACGCAAACCTATACAGCATAACGCATAACGCATAACGCATAACGCATAACGCATAACGCATAACGCATGACGCCTAACGCATAACGCATAACGCATAACGCATAACGCATAACGCATAACGCATAACGCATAACGCAAAACGCATAACGTATAACGCATAACGCATAACGCATAACGCATAACGCATAAAGCATAACGCATAACGCATAACGCATAACGCATAAAGCATAACGCATAACGCAAACCTATACAGCATAACGCATAACGCATCACGCATATCGCATAACGCATAACGCATAACGCATAACGCATAACGCATAACGCATAACGCATAACGCATTACGCATAACGCATAAAGCATAACGCATAACGCATAACGCATAACGCATAACGCATAACGGATCACGCATAACGCATAACGCATAAAGCATAACGCAAAACGCATAACGCATAACGCATTACGGATAACGCATAAAGCATAACGCATCACGCATAACGCATAACGGATCACGCATAACGCATAACGCATAAAGCATAACGCAAAACGCATAACGCATAACGCATTACGGATAACGCATAACGCATAACGCATAACGCATAACGCATTACGCATAACGCATAAAGCATAACGCATAACGCATAACGCATAACGCATAACGCATAACGGATCACGCATAACGCATAACGCATAAAGCATAACGCAAAACGCATAATGCATAACGCATTACGGATAACGCATAACGCATAACGCATAACGCATAACGCATAACGCATAACGCATAACGCATAAAGCATAACGCATAACGCATAACGCATAATGCATAACGCATAACGCTTAACGCATAACGCATAACGCATAACGCATAACGCATAACGCATAACGCATAACGCATAACGCAAACCGCATAACGCATAACGCACACGTATAACGCACAACGCATAACGCATAACGCATAACGCATAACGCATAACGCATAAAACATAACCCATAACGCATAACGCATAACGCATAACGCATAACGCATAACGCATAACGCATAACGCATAACGCATAACGCATAACGCATAACGCATAACGCATAAAACATAACCCATAACGCATAACGCATAACGCATAACGCATAACGCATAACGCATAACGCATAAAACATAACCCATAACGCATAACGCATAACGCATAACTCAAACCGTATAACGCATAACGCATAACGCATAACGCATAACTCATAACGCATAACGCATAACGCATAACGCATAACGCATAACGCATAACGCATAACGCATAACGCTTAACGCATAACGCATAACGCATAACGCATAACGCATAACGCATAACGCATAACGCATAAAACATAACCCATAACGCATAACGCATAACGCATAACGCATAACGCATAAAACATAACCCATAACGCATAACGCATAACGCATAACTCAAACCGTATAACGCATAACGCATAACGCATAACGCATAACGCATAACTCATAACGCATAACGCATAACGCAAAACGCATAACGCATAACGCATAACGCATAAACCAATAACGTATAACGCATAAAACATAACCCATAACGCATAACGCATAACGCATAACGCATAACGCATAACGCATAAAACATAACCCATAACGCATAACGCATAACGCATAACTCAAACCGTATAACGCATAACGCATAACGCATAACGCATAACGCATAACTCATAACGCATAACGCATAACGCAAAACGCATAACGCATAACGCATAACGCATATACCAATAACGTATAACGCATAACTCAAACCGTATAACGCATAACGCATATCTCAAACCGTATACGCATAACGCATAACGCATAACGCATAACGCGTAACGCATAACGCATAACGCATAAAACATAACCCATAACGCATAACGCATAACGCATAACGCAAAACGCATAACGCATAACGCATAACGCATAACGCATAACGCATAACGCATAACGCAAAACGCATAACGTATAACGCATAACGCATAACGCATAACGCATAACGCAAAACGCATAACGTATAACTCATAACCCACAACGCATAACGCATAGCGCATAACGTATAACTCATAACGCATAACGCATAAAGCATAACGCATCACGCATATCGCATAACGCATAACGCATAACGCATAACGCATAACGCATAACGCATAACGCATAACGCATAACGCATAACGCATAACGCATTACGCATAACGCATAAAGCATAACGCATAACGCATAACGCATAACGCATAACGCATAACGGATCACGCATAACGCATAACGCATAAAGCATAACGCAAAACGCATAACGCATAACGCATTACGGATAACGCATAACGCATAACGCATAACGCATAACGCATAACGCATAACGCATAAAGCATAACGCATAACGCATAACGCATAATGCATAACGCATAACGCATAACGCATAACGTATAACTCATAACCCACAACGCATAACGCATAGCGCATAACGTATAACTCATAACGCATAACGCATAAAGCATAACGCATCACGCATATCGCATAACGCATAACGCATAACGCATAACGCATAACGCATAACGCATAACGCATAACGCATAACGCATAACGCATAACGCATAACGCATAACGCAAACCGCATAACGCATAACGCACACGTATAACGCACAACGCATAACGCATAACGCATAACGCATAACGCATAACGCATAACGCATAACGCATAACGCATAACGCATAACGCATAACGCATAACGCATAACGCATAACGCATAACGCATAACGCATAACGCATAACGGATAACGCATAACGCATAACGCATAACGCATAACGCATAACGCATAAAGCATAACGCATAACGCAAACCTATACAGCATAACGCATAACGCATAACGCATAACGCATAACGCATAAAGCATAACGCATGACGCCTAACGCATAACGCATAACGCATAACGCATAACGTATAACTCATAACGCATAACGCATAAAGCATAACGCATCACGCATATCGCATAACGCATAACGCATAACGCATTACGCATAACGCATAACGCATAACGCATTACGCATAACGCATAAAGCATAACGCATAACGCATAACGCATAACGCATAACGCATAACGCATAACGGATCACGCATAACGCATAACGCATAAAGCATAACGCAAAACGCATAACGCATAACGCATTACGGATAACGCATAACGCATAACGCATAACGCATAACGCATAACGCATAACGCATAAAGCATAACGCATAACGCATAACGCATAATGCATAACGCATAACGCATAACGCATAACGCATAACGCAAAACGCATAACGCATAACGCATAACGCATAACGCATAACGCATAACGCATAACGCAAAACGCATAACGTATAACTCATAACCCACAACGCATAAAGCATAACGCATCACGCATATCGCATAACGCATAACGCATAACGCATAACGCATAACGCATAACGCATAACGCATAACGCATAACGCATTACGCATAACGCATAAAGCATAACGCATAACGCATAACGCATAACGCATAACGCATAACGGATCACGCATAACGCATAACGCATAAAGCATAACGCAAAACGCATAACGCATAACGCATTACGGATAACGCATAACGCATAACGCATAACGCATAACGCATAACGCATAACGCATAAAGCATAACGCATAACGCATAACGCATAACGCATAACGCATAACGCATAACGCATAACGTATAACTCATAACCCACAACGCATAACGCATAGCGCATAACGTATAACTCATAACGCATAACGCATAAAGCATAACGCATCACGCATATCGCATAACGCATAACGCATAACGCATAACGCATAACGCATAACGCATAACGCATAACGCATAACGCATAACGCATAACGCAAACCGCATAACGCATAACGCACACGTATAACGCACAACGCATAACGCATAACGCATAACGCATATCGCATAACGCATAACGCATAACGCATAACGCATAACGCATAACGCATAACGCATAACGCATAACGCATAACGCATAACGCATAACGCATAACGGATAACGCATAACGCATAACGCATAACGCATAACGCATAACGCATAAAGCATAACGCATAACGCAAACCTATACAGCATAACGCATAACGCATAACGCATAATGCATAACGCATAACGCACAACGCATAACGCATAACGCATAACGCATAACGCATAACGCATAACGCATAACGCATAACGCATAACGCATAACGCATAACGCATAACGCATAACGCATAACGCATAACGCATAACGGATAACGCATAACGCATAACGCATAACGCATAACGCATAACGCATAAAGCATAACGCATAACGCAAACCTATACAGCATAACGCATAACGCATAACGCATAACGCATAACGCATAACGCATAACGCATGACGCCTAACGCATAACGCATAACGCATAACGCATAACACATAACGCATAACGCATAACGCATAACGCAAAACGCATAACGTATAACGCATAACGCATAACGCATAACGCATAACGCAAAACGCATAACGTATAACTCATAACCCACAACGCATAACGCATAGCGCATAACGTATAACTCATAACGCATAACGCATAAAGCATAACGCATAACGCATATCGCATAACGCATAACGCATAACGCATAACGCATAACGCATAACGCATAACGCATAACGCATTACGCATAACGCATAAAGCATAACGCATAACGCATAACGCATAACGCATAACGCATAACGGATCACGCATAACGCATAACGCATAAAGCATAACGCAAAACGCATAACGCATAACGCATTACGGATAACGCATAACGCATAACGCATAACGCATAACGCATAACGCATAACGCATAAAGCATAACGCATAACGCATAACGCATAATGCATAACGCATAACGCATAACGCATAACGCATAACGCATAACGCATAACGCATAACGCATAACGCATAACGCATAACGCATAACGCATAACGCAAAACGCATAACGTATAACTCATAACCCACAACGCAAAACGCATAGCGCATAACGTATAACTCATAACGCATAACGCATAAAGCATAACGCATCACGCATATCGCATAACGCATAACGCATAACGCATAACGCATAACGCATAACGCATAACGCATAACGCATAACGCATAACGCATAACGCATAACGCAAACCGCATAACGCATAACGTATAACGCATAACGCATAACGCATAACGCATAACGCAAAACGCATAATGTATAACTCATAACCCACAACGCATAACGCATAGCGCATAACGTATAACTCATAACGCATAACGCATAAAGCATAACGCATCACGCATATCGCATAACGCATAACGCATAACGCATAACGCATAACGCATAACGCATAACGCATAACGCATTACGCATAACGCATAAAGCATAACGCATAACGCATAACGCATAACGCATAACGCATAACGGATCACGCATAACGCATAACGCATAAAGCATAACGCAAAACGCATAACGCATAACGCATTACGGATAACGCATAACGCATAACGCATAACGCATAACGCATAACGCATAACGCATAAAGCATAACGCATAACGCATAACGCATAATGCATAACGCATAACGCATAACGCATAACGCATAACGCATAACGCATAACGCATAACGCATAACGCATAACGCATAACGCATAACGCATAACGCATAACGCAAAACGCATAACGTATAACTCATAACCCACAACGCATAACGCATAGCGCATAAAGCATAACGCATAACGCAAACCTATACAGCATATCGCATAACGCATAACGCGTAATGCATAACGCATAACGCACAACGCATAACGCATAACGCATAACGCATAACGCATAACGCATAACGCATAACGCATAACGCATAACGCATAACGCATAACGCATAACGCATAACGCATAACGCATAACGGATAACGCATAACGCATAACGCATAACGCATAACGCATAACGCATAAAGCATAACGCATAACGCAAACCTATACAGCATAACGCATAACGCATAACGCATAACGCATAACGCATAACGCATAACGCATGACGCCTAACGCATAACGCATAACGCATAACGCATAACGCATAACGCATAACGCATAACGCATAACGCAAAACGCATAACGTATAACGCATAACGCATAACGCATAACGCATAACGCAAAACGCATAATGTATAACTCATAACCCACAACGCATAACGCATAGCGCATAACGTATAACGCATAACGCATAACGCATAAAGCATAACGCATAACTCATATCGCATAACGCATAACGCATAACGCATAACGCATAACGCATAACGCATAACGCATTACGCATAACGCATAAAGCATAACGCATAACGCATAACGCATAACGCATAACGCATAACGGATCACGCATAACGCATAACGCATAAAGCATAACGCAAAACGCATAACGCATAACGCATTACGGATAACGCATAACGCATAACGCATAACGCATAACGCATAACGCATAACGCATAAAGCATAACGCATAACGCATAACGCATAATGCATAACGCATAACGCATAACGCATAACGCATAACGCATAACGCATAACGCATAACGCATAACGCATAACGCATAACGCATAACGCATAACGCATAACGCAAAACGCATAACGTATAACTCATAACCCACAACGCAAAACGCATAGCGCATAACGTATAACTCATAACGCATAACGCATAAAGCATAACGCATCACGCATATCGCATAACGCATAACGCATAACGCATAACGCATAACGCATAACGCATAACGCATAACGCATAACGCATAACGCATAACGCATAACGCAAACCGCATAACGCATAACGTATAACGCATAACGCATAACGCATAACGCAAAACGCATAATGTATAACTCATAACCCACAACGCATAACGCATAGCGCATAACGTATAACTCATAACGCATAACGCATAAAGCATAACGCATCACGCATATCGCATAACGCATAACGCATAACGCATAACGCATAACGCATAACGCATAACGCATAACGCATTACGCATAACGCATAAAGCATAACGCATAACGCATAACGCATAACGCATAACGCATAACGGATCACGCATAACGCATAACGCATAAAGCATAACGCAAAACGCATAACGCATAACGCATTACGGATAACGCATAACGCATAACGCATAACGCATAACGCATAACGCATAACGCATAAAGCATAACGCATAACGCATAACGCATAATGCATAACGCATAACGCATAACGCATAACGCATAACGCATAACGCATAACGCATAACGCATAACGCATAACGCATAACGCATAACGCATAACGCATAACGCAAAACGCATAACGTATAACTCATAACCCACAACGCATAACGCATAGCGCATAACGTATAACTCATAACGCGTAACGCATAAAGCATAACGCATCACGCATAACGCATAACGCATAACGCATAACGCATAACGCATAACGCATAACGCATAACGCATAACGCATAACGCATAACGCATAACGCATAACGCATAACGCAAACCGCATAACGCATAACGCACACGTATAACGCACAACGCATAACGCATAACGCATAACGCATAACGCATAACGCATAACGCATAACGCATAACGCATAACGCATAACGCATAACGCATAACGCATAACGCATAACGCATAACGCATAACGCATAACGCATAACGCATAACGCATAACGCATAATGCATAACGCATAACGCATAACGCATAACGCATAACGCATAACGCATAACGCATAGCGCATAACGTATAACTCATAACGCATAACGCATAAAGCATAACGCATCACGCATATCGCATAACGCATAACGCATAACGCATAACGCATAACGCATAACGCATAACGCATAACGCATAACGCATAACGCATAACGCATAACGCATAACGCATAACGCATAACGGATAACGCATAACGCATAACGCATAACGCATAACGCATAACGCATAAAGCACAACGCATAACGCAAACCTATACAGCATAACGCATAACGCATAACGCATAACGCATAACGCATAACGCATAACGCATAACGCATAACGCATAACGCATAACGCATAACGCATAACGCATAACGCATAACGCATAACGCATAACGCATAACGCAAAACGCATAACGTATAACTCATAACCCACAACGCATAACGCATAGCGCATAACGTATAACTCATAACGCATAACGCATAAAGCATAACGCATCACGCATATCGCATAACGCATAACGCATAACGCATAACGCATAACGCATAACGCATAACGCATAACGCATAACGCATAACGCATAACGCATAACGCATAACGCATAACGCAAACCGCATAACGCATAACGCACACGTATAACGCACAACGCATAACGCATAACGCATAACGCATAACGCATAACGCATAACGCATAACGCATAACGCATAACGCATAACGCATAACGCATAACGCATAACGCATAACGCATAACGCATAACGCATAACGCATAACGCATAACGCATAACGCATAATGCATAACGCATAACGCATAACGCATAACGCATAACGCATAACGCATAACGCATAGCGCATAACGTATAACTCATAACGCATAACGCATAAAGCATAACGCATCACGCATATCGCATAACGCATAACGCATAACGCATAACGCATAACGCATAACGCATAACGCATAACGCATAACGCATAACGCATAACGCATAACGCATAACGCATAACGCATAACGCATAACGCATAACGGATAACGCATAACGCATAACGCATAACGCATAACGCATAACGCATAACGCATAACGCATAACGCATAACGCATAGCGCATAACGTATAACTCATAACGCATAACGCATAAAGCATAACGCATCACGCATATCGCATAACGCATAACGCATAACGCATAACGCATAACGCATAACGCATAACGCATAACGCATAACGCATAACGCATAACGCATAACGCATAACGCATAACGCATAACGGATAACGCATAACGCATAACGCATAACGCATAACGCATAACGCATAAAGCACAACGCATAACGCAAACCTATACAGCATAACGCATAACGCATAACGCATAACGCATAACGCATAACGCATAACGCATAACGCATAACGCATAACGCATAACGCATAACGCATAACGCATAACGCATAACGCATAACGCATAACGCATAACGCAAAACGCATAACGTATAACTCATAACCCACAACGCATAACGCATAGCGCATAACGTATAACTCATAACGCATAACGCATAACGCATAACGCATCACGCATATCGCATAACGCATAACGCATAACGCATAACGCATAACGCATAACGCATAACGCATAACGCATAACGCATAACGCATAACGCATAACGCATAACGCATAACGCATAACGCAAACCGCATAACGCATAACGCACACGTATAACGCACAACGTATAACTCATAACGCATAACGCATAAAGCATAACGCATCACGCATATCGCATAACGCATAACGCATAACGCATAACGCATAACGCATAACGCATAACGCATAACGCATAACGCATAACGCATAACGCATAACGCATAACGCATAACGCATAACGCATAACGCATAACGGATAACGCATAACGCATAACGCATAACGCATAACGCATAACGCATAAAGCACAACGCATAACGCAAACCTATACAGCATAACGCATAACGCATAACGCATAACGCATAACGCATAACGCATAACGCATAACGCATAACGCATAACGCATAACGCATAACGCATAACGCATAACGCATAACGCATAACGCATAACGCAAAACGCATAACGTATAACGCATAACGCATAACGCATAACGCATAACGCAAAACGCATAACGTATAACTCATAACCCACAACGCATAACGCATAGCGCATAACGTATAACTCATAACGCATAACGCATAAAGCATAACGCATCACGCATATCGCATAACGCATAACGCATAACGCATAACGCATAACGCATAACGCATAACGCATTACGCATAACGCATAAAGCATAACGCATAACGCATAACGCATAACGCATAACGCATAACGCATAACGGATCACGCATAACGCATAACGCATAAAGCATAACGCAAACGCATAACGCATAACGCATTACGGATAACGCATAACGCATAACGCATAACGCATAACGCATAACGCATAACGCATAAAGCATAACGCATAACGTATAACGCATAATGCATAACGCATAACGCATAACGCATAACGCATAACGCATAACGCATAACGCATAACGCATAACGCATAACGCATAACGCATAACGCATAACGCAAAACGCATAACGTATAACTCATAACCCACAACGCATAAAGCATAACGCATCACGCATATCGCATAACGCATAACGCATAACGCATAACGCATAACGCATAACGCATAACGCATAACGCATAACGCATTACGCATAACGCATAAAGCATAACGCATAACGCATAACGCATAACGCATAACGCATAACGGATCACGCATAACGCATAACGCATAAAGCATAACGCAAAACGCATAACGTATAACGCATTACGGATAACGCATAACGCATAACGCATAACGCATAACGCATAACGCATAACGCATAACGCATAACGCATAACGCATAAAGCATAACGCATAACGCATAACGCATAATGCATAACGCATAACGCATAACGCATAACGTATAACTCATAACCCACAACGCATAACGCATAGCGCATAACGTATAACTCATAACGCATAACGCATAAAGCATAACGCATCACGCATATCGCATAACGCATAACGCATAACGCATAACGCATAACGCATAACGCATAACGCATAACGCATAACGCATAACGCATAACGCATAACGCATAACGCAAACCGCATAACGCATAACGCACACGTATAACGCACAACGCATAACGCATAACGCATAACGCATAACGCATAACGCATAACTCATAACGCATAACGCATAACGCATAACGCATAACGCATAACGCATAACGCATAACGCATAACGCATAACGCATAACGCATAACGGATAACGCATAACGCATAACGCATAACGCATAACGCATAACGCATAAAGCATAACGCATAACGCAAACCTATACAGCATAACGCATAACGCATAACGCATAATGCATAACGCATAACGCACAACGCATAACGCATAACGCATAACGCATAACGCATAACGCATAACGCATAACGCATAACGCATAACGCATAACGCATAACGCATAACGCATAACGCATAACGCATAACGCATAACGGATAACGCATAACGCATAACGCATAACGCATAACGCATAACGCATAAAGCATAACGCATAACGCAAACCTATACAGCATAACGCATAACGCATAACGCATAACGCATAACGCATAACGCATAACGCATGACGCCTAACGCATAACGCATAACGCATAACGCATAACGCATAACGCATAACGCATAACGCATAACGCATAACGCATAACGGATAACGCATAACGCATAACGCATAACGCATAACGCATAACGCATAAAGCATAACGCATAACGCAAACCTATACAGCATAACGCATAACGCATAACGCATAACGCATAACGCATAACGCATAACGCATGACGCCTAACGCATAACGCATAACGCATAACGCATAACGCATAACGCATAACGCATAACGCATAACGCAAAACGCATAACGTATAACGCATAACGCATAACGCATAACGCATAACGCAAAACGCATAATGTATAACTCATAACCCACAACGCATAACGCATAGCGCATAACGTATAACTCATAACGCATAACGCATAAAGCATAACGCATCACGCATATCGCATAACGCATAACGCATAACGCATAACGCATAACGCATAACGCATAACGCATAACGCATTACGCATAACGCATAAAGCATAACGCATAACGCATAACGCATAACGCATAACGCATAACGGATCACGCATAACGCATAACGCATAAAGCATAACGCAAAACGCATAACGCATAACGCATTACGGATAACGCATAACGCATAACGCATAACGCATAACGCATAACGCATAACGCATAACGCATAAAGCATAACGCATAACGCATAACGCATAATGCATAACGCATAACGCATAACGCATAACGCATAACGCATAACGCATAAAGCATAACGCATAACGCATAACGCATAATGCATAACGCATAACGCATAACGCATAACGCATAACGCATAACGCATAACGCATAACGCATAACGCATAACGCATAACGCATAACGCATAGCGCATAACGTATAACTCATAACGCATAACGCATAAAGCATAACGCATCACGCATATCGCATAACGCATAACGCATAACGCATAACGCATAACGCATAACGCATAACGCATAACGCATTACGCATAACGCATAAAGCATAACGCATAACGCATAACGCATAACGCATAACGCATAACGGATCACGCATAACGCATAACGCATAAAGCATAACGCAAAACGCATAACGCATAACGCATTACGGATAACGCATAACGCATAACGCATAACGCATAACGCATAAAGCATAACGCAAAACGCATAACGCATAACGCATTACGGATAACGCATAACGCATAACGCATAACGCATAACGCATAACGCATAACGCATAACGCATAACGCATAACGCATAACGCATAACGCATAATGCATAATGCATAACGCATAACGCATAACGCATAACGCATAACGCATAACGCATAACGCATAACGCATAACGCATAACGCATAACGCATAACGCATAACGCATAACGCATAACGCAAAACGCATAACGTATAACTCATAACCCACAACGCATAACGCATAGCGCATAACGTATAACTCATAACGCATAACGCATAAAGCATAACGCATCACGCATATCGCATAACGCATAACGCATAACGCATAACGCATAACGCATAACGCATAACGCATAACGCATAACGCATAACGCATAACGCATAACGCATAACGCAAACCGCATAACGCATAACGCACACGTATAACGCACAACGCATAACGCATAACGCATAACGCATAACGCATAACGCATAACGCATAACGCATAACGCATAACGCATAACGCATAACGCATAACGCATAACGCATAACGCATAACGCATAACGCATAACGCATAATGCATAACGCATAACGCATAACGCATAACGCATAACGCATAACGCATAACGCATAGCGCATAACGTATAACTCATAACGCATAACGCATAAAGCATAACGCATCACGCATATCGCATAACGCATAACGCATAACGCATAACGCATAACGCATAACGCATAACGCATAACGCATAACGCATAACGCATAACGCATAACGCATAACGCATAACGCATAACGGATAACGCATAACGCATAACGCATAACGCATAACGCATAACGCATAAAGCATAACGCATAACGCAAACCTATACAGCATAACGCATAACGCATAACGCATAACGCATAACGCATAACGCATAACGCATAACGCATAACGCATAACGCATAACGCATAACGCATAACGCATAACGCATAACGCATAACGCATAACGCATAACGCATAACGCATAACGCAAAACGCATAACGTATAACGCATAACGCATAACGCATAACGCATAACGCAAAACGCATAACGTATAACTCATAACCCACAACGCATAACGCATAGCGCATAACGTATAACTCATAACGCATAACGCATAAAGCATAACGCATCACGCATATCGCATAACGCATAACGCATAACGCATAACGCATAACGCATAACGCATAACGCATAACGCATTACGCATAACGCATAAAGCATAACGCATAACGCATAACGCATAACGCATAACGCATAACGGATCACGCATAACGCATAACGCATAAAGCATAACGCAAACGCATAACGCATAACGCATTACGGATAACGCATAACGCATAACGCATAACGCATAACGCATAACGCATAACGCATAAAGCATAACGCATAACGCATAACGCATAATGCATGACGCATAACGCATAACGCATAACGCATAACGCATAACGCATAACGCATAACGCATAACGCATAACGCATAACGCATAACGCATAACGCATAACGCAAAACGCATAACGTATAACTCATAACCCACAACGCATAAAGCATAACGCATCACGCATATCGCATAACGCATAACGCATAACGCATAACGCATAACGCATAACGCATAACGCATAACGCATTACGCATAACGCATAAAGCATAACGCATAACGCATAACGCATAACGCATAACGCATAACGGATCACGCATAACGCATAACGCATAAAGCATAACGCAAAACGCATAACGTATAACGCATTACGGATAACGCATAACGCATAACGCATAACGCATAACGCATAACGCATAACGCATAACGCATAACGCATAAAGCATAACGCATAACGCATAACGCATAATGCATAACGCATAACGCATAACGCATAACGTATAACTCATAACCCACAACGCATAACGCATAGCGCATAACGTATAACTCATAACGCATAACGCATAAAGCATAACGCATCACGCATAAAGCATAACGCATAACGCATAACGCATAATGCATAACGCATAACGCATAACGCATAACGTATAACTCATAACCCACAACGCATAACGCATAGCGCATAACGTATAACTCATAACGCATAACGCATAACGCATAAAGCATAACGCATAACGCAAACCTATACAGCATAACGCATAACGCATAACGCATAACGCATAACGCATAACGCATAACGCATGACGCCTAACGCATAACGCATAACGCATAACGCATAACGCATAACGCATAACGCATAACGCATAACGCATAACGCATAACGCATAACGCATAACGCATAACGCAAAACGCATAACGCATAACGCATAACGCATAACGCAAACCGCATAACGCATAACGCACACGTATAACGCACAACGCATAACGCATAACGCATAACGCATAACGCATAACGCATAACGCATAACGCATAACGCATAACGCATAACGCATAACGCATAACGCATAACGCATAACGCATAACGCATAACGCATAACGCATAACGCATAACGCATAACGCATAACGCATAACGCATAACGCATAACGCATAACGCATAACGCATAACGGATAACGCATAACGCATAACGCATAACGCATAACGCATAACGCATAAAGCATAACGCATAACGCAAACCTATACAGCATAACGCATAACGCATAACGCATAACGCATAACGCATAACGCATAACGCATGACGCCTAACGCATAACGCATAACGCATAACGCATAACGCATAACGCATAACGCATAACGCATAACGCATAACGCATAACGCATAACGCATAACGCATAACGCATAACGCATAACGCATAACGCATAACGCAAAACGCATAACGTATAACTCATAACCCACAACGCATAAAGCATAACGCATCACGCATAACGCATAACGCATAACGCATAACGCATAACGCATAACGCATAACGCATAACGCATAACGCATAACGCATAACGCATAACGCATAACGCATAACGCATAACGCATAACGCATAACGCATAACGGATCACGCATAACGCATAACGCATAAAGCATAACGCAAAACGCATAACGTATAACGCATTACGGATAACGCATAACGCATAACGCATAACGCATAACGCATAACGCATAACGCATAACGCATAACGCATAAAGCATAACGCATAACGCATAACGCATAACGCATAACGCATAACGCATAACGCATAACGTATAACTCATAACCCACAACGCATAACGCATAGCGCATAACGTATAACTCATAACGCATAACGCATAAAGCATAACGCATCACGCATATCGCATAACGCATAACGCATAACGCATAACGCATAACGCATAACGCATAACGCATAACGCATAACGCATAACGCATAACGCATAACGCAAACCGCATAACGCATAACGCACACGTATAACGCACAACGCATAACGCATAACGCATAACGCATAACGCATAACGCATAACGCATAACGCATAACGCATAACGCATAACGCATAACGCATAACGCATAACGCATAACGCATAAAGCATAACGCATAACGCAAACCTATACAGCATAACGCATAACGCATAACGCATAATGCATAACGCATAACGCACAACGCATAACGCATAACGCATAACGCATAACGCATAACGCATAACGCATAACGCATAACGCATAACGCATAACGCATAACGCATAACGCATAACGCATAACGCATAACGCATAACGGATAACGCATAACGCATAACGCATAACGCATAACGCATAACGCATAAAGCATAACGCATAACGCAAACCTATACAGCATAACGCATAACGCATAACGCATAACGCATAACGCATAACGCATAACGCATGACGCCTAACGCATAACGCATAACGCATAACGCATAACGCATAACGCATAACGCATAACGCATAACGCATAACGCATAACGCATAACGCATAACGCATAACGCATAACGCATAACGCAAAACGCATAACGCATAACGCATAACGCATAACGCAAACCGCATAACGCATAACGCACACGTATAACGCACAACGCATAACGCATAACGCATAACGCATAACGCATAACGCATAACGCATAACGCATAACGCATAACGCATAACGCATAACGCATAACGCATAACGCATAACGCATAACGCATAACGCATAACGCATAACGCATAACGCATAACGCATAACGCATAACGCATAACGCATAACGCATAACGCATAACGCATAACGCATAACGGATAACGCATAACGCATAACGCATAACGCATAACGCATAACGCATAAAGCATAACGCATAACGCAAACCTATACAGCATAACGCATAACGCATAACGCATAACGCATAACGCATAACGCATAACGCATGACGCCTAACGCATAACGCATAACGCATAACGCATAACGCATAACGCATAACGCATAACGCATAACGCATAACGCATAACGCATAACGCATAACGCATAACGCATAACGCATAACGCAAAACGCATAACGCATAACGCATAACGCATAACGCAAACCGCATAACGCATAACGCACACGTATAACGCACAACGCATAACGCATAACGCATAACGCATAACGCATAACGCATAACGCATAACGCATAACGCATAACGCATAACGCATAACGCATAACGGATAACGCATAACGCATAACGCATAACGCATAACGCATAACGCATAAAGCATAACGCATAACGCAAACCTATACAGCATAACGCATAACGCATAACGCATAATGCATAACGCATAACGCACAACGCATAACGCATAACGCATAACGCATAACGCATAACGCATAACGCATAACGCATAACGCATAACGCATAACGCATAACGCATAACGCATAACGCATAACGGATAACGCATAACGCATAACGCATAACGCATAACGCATAACGCATAAAGCATAACGCATAACGCAAACCTATACAGCATAACGCATAACGCATAACGCATAACGCATAACGCATAACGCATAACGCATGACGCCTAACGCATAACGCATAACGCATAACGCATAACGCATAACGCATAACGCATAACGCAAAACGCATAACGTATAACGCATAACGCATAACGCATAACGCATAACGCAAAACGCATAATGTATAACTCATAACCCACAACGCATAACGCATAGCGCATAACGTATAACTCATAACGCATAACGCATAAAGCATAACGCATCACGCATATCGCATAACGCATAACGCATAACGCATAACGCATAACGCATAACGCATAACGCATAACGCATAACGCATAACGCATAACGCATAACGCATAACGCATAACGCATAACGCATAACGCATAACGGATAACGCATAACGCATAACGCATAACGCATAACGCATAACGCATAACGCATAAAGCATAACGCATAACGCAAACCTATACAGCATAACGCATAACGCATAACGCATAATGCATAACGCATAACGCACAACGCATAACGCATAACGCATAACGCATAACGCATAACGCATAACGCATAACGCATAACGCATAACGCATAACGCATAACGCATAACGCATAACGCATAACGCATAACGCATAACGCATAACGCATAACGCATAACGGATAACGCATAACGCATAACGCATAACGCATAACGCATAACGCATAAAGCATAACGCATAACGCAAACCTATACAGCATAACGCATAACGCATAACGCATAACGCATAACGCATAACGCATAACGCATGACGCCTAACGCATAACGCATAACGCATAACGCATAACGCATAACGCATAACGCATAACGCATAACGCATAACGCAAAACGCATAACGTATAACGCATAACGCATAACGCATAACGCATAACGCAAAACGCATAATGTATAACTCATAACCCACAACGCATAACGCATAGCGCATAACGTATAACTCATAACGCATAACGCATAAAGCATAACGCATCACGCATATCGCATAACGCATAACGCATAACGCATAACGCATAACGCATAACGCATAACGCATAACGCATAACGCATTACGCATAACGCATAAAGCATAACGCATAACGCATAACGCATAACGCATAACGCATAACGCATAACGCATAACGCATAACGCATAAAGCATAACGCAAAACGCATAACGCATAACGCATTACGGATAACGCATAACGCATAACGCATAACGCATAACGCATAACGCATAACGCATAACGCATAAAGCATAACGCATAACGCATAACGCATAATGCATAACGCATAACGCATAACGCATAACGCATAACGCATAACGCATAAAGCATAACGCATAACGCATAACGCATAATGCATAACGCATAACGCATAACGCATAACGCATAACGCATAACGCATAACGCATAACGCATAACGCATAACGCATAACGCATAACGCATAGCGCATAACGTATAACTCATAACGCATAACGCATAAAGCATAACGCATCACGCATATCGCATAACGCATAACGCATAACGCATAACGCATAACGCATAACGCATAACGCATAACGCATTACGCATAACGCATAAAGCATAACGCATAACGCATAACGCATAACGCATAACGCATAACGGATCACGCATAACGCATAACGCATAAAGCATAACGCAAAACGCATAACGCATAACGCATTACGGATAACGCATAACGCATAACGCATAACGCATAACGCATAAAGCATAACGCAAAACGCATAACGCATAACGCATTACGGATAACGCATAACGCATAACGCATAACGCATAACGCATAACGCATAACGCATAACGCATAACGCATAACGCATAACGCATAACGCATAATGCATAATGCATAACGCATAACGCATAACGCATAACGCATAACGCATAACGCATAACGCATAACGCATAACGCATAACGCATAACGCATAACGCATAACGCATAACGCAAAACGCATAACGTATAACTCATAACCCACAACGCATAACGCATAGCGCATAACGTATAACTCATAACGCATAACGCATAAAGCATAACGCATCACGCATATCGCATAACGCATAACGCATAACGCATAACGCATAACGCATAACGCATAACGCATAACGCATAACGCATAACGCATAACGCATAACGCATAACGCAAACCGCATAACGCATAACGCACACGTATAACGCACAACGCATAACGCATAACGCATAACGCATAACGCATAACGCATAACGCATAACGCATAACGCATAACGCATAACGCATAACGCATAACGCATAACGCATAACGCATAACGCATAACGCATAACGCATAACGCATAACGCATAATGCATAACGCATAACGCATAACGCATAACGCATAACGCATAACGCATAACGCATAACGCATAGCGCATAACGTATAACTCATAACGCATAACGCATAAAGCATAACGCATCACGCATATCGCATAACGCATAACGCATAACGCATAACGCATAACGCATAACGCATAACGCATAACGCATAACGCATAACGCATAACGCATAACGCATAACGCATAACGCATAACGGATAACGCATAACGCATAACGCATAACGCATAACGCATAACGCATAAAGCATAACGCATAACGCAAACCTATACAGCATAACGCATAACGCATAACGCATAACGCATAACGCATAACGCATAACGCATAACGCATAACGCATAACGCATAACGCATAACGCATAACGCATAACGCATAACGCATAACGCATAACGCATAACGCATAACGCAAAACGCATAACGTATAACGCATAACGCATAACGCATAACGCATAACGCAAAACGCATAACGTATAACTCATAACCCACAACGCATAACGCATAGCGCATAACGTATAACTCATAACGCATAACGCATAAAGCATAACGCATCACGCATATCGCATAACGCATAACGCATAACGCATAACGCATAACGCATAACGCATAACGCATTACGCATAACGCATAAAGCATAACGCATAACGCATAACGCATAACGCATAACGCATAACGGATCACGCATAACGCATAACGCATAAAGCATAACGCAAACGCATAACGCATAACGCATTACGGATAACGCATAACGCATAACGCATAACGCATAACGCATAACGCATAACGCATAAAGCATAACGCATAACGCATAACGCATAATGCATAACGCATAACGCATAACGCATAACGCATAACGCATAACGCATAACGCATAACGCATAACGCATAACGCATAACGCATAACGCATAACGCATAACGCAAAACGCATAACGTATAACTCATAACCCACAACGCATAAAGCATAACGCATCACGCATATCGCATAACGCATAACGCATAACGCATAACGCATAACGCATAACGCATAACGCATAACGCATTACGCATAACGCATAAAGCATAACGCATAACGCATAACGCATAACGCATAACGCATAACGGATCACGCATAACGCATAACGCATAAAGCATAACGCAAAACGCATAACGTATAACGCATTACGGATAACGCATAACGCATAACGCATAACGCATAACGCATAACGCATAACGCATAACGCATAACGCATAAAGCATAACGCATAACGCATAACGCATAATGCATAACGCATAACGCATAACGCATAACGTATAACTCATAACCCACAACGCATAACGCATAGCGCATAACGTATAACTCATAACGCATAACGCATAAAGCATAACGCATCACGCATATCGCATAACGCATAACGCATAACGCATAACGCATAACGCATAACGCATAACGCATAACGCATAACGCATAACGCATAACGCATAACGCAAACCGCATAACGCATAACGCACACGTATAACGCACAACGCATAACGCATAACGCATAACGCATAACGCATAACGCATAACGCATAACGCATAACGCATAACGCATAACGCATAACGCATAACGCATAACGCATAACGCATAACGCATAAAGCATAACGCATAACGCAAACCTATACAGCATAACGCATAACGCATAACGCATAATGCATAACGCATAACGCACAACGCATAACGCATAACGCATAACGCATAACGCATAACGCATAACGCATAACGCATAACGCATAACGCATAACGCATAACGCATAACGCATAACGCATAACGCATAACGCATAACGGATAACGCATAACGCATAACGCATAACGCATAACGCATAACGCATAAAGCATAACGCATAACGCAAACCTATACAGCATAACGCATAACGCATAACGCATAACGCATAACGCATAACGCATGACGCCTAACGCATAACGCATAACGCATAACGCATAACGCATAACGCATAACGCATAACGCATAACGCATAACGCATAACGCATAACGCATAACGCATAACGCAAAACGCATAACGCATAACGCATAACGCATAACGCAAACCGCATAACGCATAACGCACACGTATAACGCACAACGCATAACGCATAACGCATAACGCATAACGCATAACGCATAACGCATAACGCATAACGCATAACGCATAACGCATAACGCATAACGCATAACGCATAACGCATAACGCATAACGCATAACGCATAACGCATAACGCATAACGCATAACGCATAACGCATAACGCATAACGCATAACGCATAACGCATAACGCATAACGCATAACGCATAACGGATAACGCATAACGCATAACGCATAACGCATAACGCATAACGCATAAAGCATAACGCATAACGCAAACCTATACAGCATAACGCATAACGCATAACGCATAACGCATAACGCATAACGCATAACGCATGACGCCTAACGCATAACGCATAACGCATAACGCATAACGCATAACGCATAACGCATAACGCATAACGCATAACGCATAACGCATAACGCATAACGCATAACGCATAACGCATAACGCAAAACGCATAACGTATAACTCATAACCCACAACGCATAAAGCATAACGCATCACGCATAACGCATAACGCATAACGCATAACGCATAACGCATAACGCATAACGCATAACGCATAACGCATTACGCATAACGCATAAAGCATAACGCATAACGCATAACGCATAACGCATAACGCATAACGGATCACGCATAACGCATAACGCATAAAGCATAACGCAAAACGCATAACGTATAACGCATTACGGATAACGCATAACGCATAACGCATAACGCATAACGCATAACGCATAACGCATAACGCATAACGCATAAAGCATAACGCATAACGCATAACGCATAATGCATAACGCATAACGCATAACGCATAACGTATAACTCATAACCCACAACGCATAACGCATAGCGCATAACGTATAACTCATAACGCATAACGCATAAAGCATAACGCATCACGCATATCGCATAACGCATAACGCATAACGCATAACGCATAACGCATAACGCATAACGCATAACGCATAACGCATAACGCATAACGCATAACGCAAAACGCATAACGCATAACGCACACGTATAACGCACAACGCATAACGCATAACGCATAACGCATAACGCATAACGCATAACGCATAACGCATAACGCATAACGCATAACGCATAACGCATAACGCATAACGCATAACGCATAAAGCATAACGCATAACGCAAACCTATACAGCATAACGCATAACGCATAACGCATAATGCATAACGCATAACGCACAACGCATAACGCATAACGCATAACGCATAACGCATAACGCATAACGCATAACGCATAACGCATAACGCATAACGCATAACGCATAACGCATAACGCATAACGCATAACGCATAACGGATAACGCATAACGCATAACGCATAACGCATAACGCATAACGCATAAAGCATAACGCATAACGCAAACCTATACAGCATAACGCATAACGCATAACGCATAAAGCATAACGCATAACGCATAACGCATGACGCCTAACGCATAACGCATAACGCATAACGCATAACGCATAACGCATAACGCATAACGCATAACGCATAACGCATAACGCATAACGCTTAACGCATAACGCATAACGCATAACGCAAAACGCATAACGCATAACGCATAACGCATAACGCAAACCGCATAACGCATAACGCACACGTATAACGCACAACGCATAACGCATAACGCATAACGCATAACGCATAACGCATAACGCATAACGCATAACGCATAACGCATAACGCATAACGCATAACGCATAACGCATAACGCATAACGCATAACGCATAACGCATAACGCATAACGCATAACGCATAACGCATAACGCATAACGCATAACGCATAACGCATAACGGATAACGCATAACGCATAACGCATAACGCATAACGCATAACGCATAAAGCATAACGCATAACGCAAACCTATACAGCATAACGCATAACGCATAACGCATAACGCATAACGCATAACGCATAACGCATGACGCCTAACGCATAACGCATAACGCATAACGCATAACGCATAACGCATAACGCATAACGCATAACGCATAACGCATAACGCATAACGCATAACGCATAACGCATAACGCATAACGCATAACGCATAACGCAAAACGCATAACGCATAACGCATAACGCATAACGCAAACCGCATAACGCATAACGCACACGTATAACGCACAACGCATAACGCATAACGCATAACGCATAACGCATAACGCATAACGCATAACGCATAACGCATAACGCATAACGCATAACGCATAACGGATAACGCATAACGCATAACGCATAACGCATAACGCATAACGCATAAAGCATAACGCATAACGCAAACCTATACAGCATAACGCATAACGCATAACGCATAATGCATAACGCATAACGCACAACGCATAACGCATAACGCATAACGCATAACGCATAACGCATAACGCATAACGCATAACGCATAACGCATAACGCATAACGCATAACGCATAACGCATAACGCATAACGCATAACGCATAACGCATAACGGATAACGCATAACGCATAACGCATAACGCATAACGCATAACGCATAACGCATAACGCATAACGCATAACGCATAACGCATAACGCATAACGCATAACGCATAACGCATAACGCATAACGCATAACGCAAAACGCATAACGCATAACGCATAACGCATAACGCAAACCGCATAACGCATAACGCACACGTATAACGCACAACGCATAACGCATAACGCATAACGCATAACGCATAACGCATAACGCATAACGCATAACGCATAACGCATAACGCATAACGCATAACGCATAACGCATAACGCATAACGCATAACGCATAACGCATAACGCATAACGCATAACGCATAACGCATAACGCATAACGCATAACGCATAACGCATAACGGATAACGCATAACGCATAACGCATAACGCATAACGCATAACGCATAAAGCATAACGCATAACGCAAACCTATACAGCATAACGCATAACGCATAACGCATAACGCATAACGCATAACGCATAACGCATGACGCCTAACGCATAACGCATAACGCATAACGCATAACGCATAACGCATAACGCATAACGCATAACGCATAACGCATAACGCATAACGCATAACGCATAACGCATAACGCATAACGCATAACGCAAAACGCATAACGCATAACGCATAACGCATAACGCAAACCGCATAACGCATAACGCACACGTATAACGCACAACGCATAACGCATAACGCATAACGCATAACGCATAACGCATAACGCATAACGCATAACGCATAACGCATAACGCATAACGCATAACGCATAACGGATAACGCATAACGCATAACGCATAACGCATAACGCATAACGCATAAAGCATAACGCATAACGCAAACCTATACAGCATAACGCATAACGCATAACGCATAATGCATAACGCATAACGCACAACGCATAACGCATAACGCATAACGCATAACGCATAACGCATAACGCATAACGCATAACGCATAACGCATAACGCATAACGCATAACGCATAACGCATAACGCATAACGCATAACGCATAACGGATAACGCATAACGCATAACGCATAACGCATAACGCATAACGCATAAAGCATAACGCATAACGCAAACCTATACAGCATAACGCATAACGCATAACGCATAACGCATAACGCATAACGCATAACGCATGACGCCTAACGCATAACGCATAACGCATAACGCATAACGCATAACGCATAACGCATAACGCAAAACGCATAACGTATAACGCATAACGCATAACGCATAACGCATAACGCAAAACGCATAATGTATAACTCATAACCCACAACGCATAACGCATAGCGCATAACGTATAACTCATAACGCATAACGCATAAAGCATAACGCATCACGCATATCGCATAACGCATAACGCATAACGCATAACGCATAACGCATAACGCATAACGCATAACGCATTACGCATAACGCATAAAGCATAACGCATAACGCATAACGCATAACGCATAACGCATAACGGATCACGCATAACGCATAACGCATAAAGCATAACGCAAAACGCATAACGCATAACGCATTACGGATAACGCATAACGCATAACGCATAACGCATAACGCATAACGCATAACGCATAAAGCATAACGCATAACGCATAACGCATAATGCATAACGCATAACGCATAACGCATAACGCATAACGCATAACGCATAACGCATAACGCATAACGCATAACGCATAACGCATAACGCATAACGCATAACGCAAAACGCATAACGTATAACTCATAACCCACAACGCATAACGCATAGCGCATAACGTATAACTCATAACGCATAACGCATAAAGCATAACGCATCACGCATATCGCATAACGCATAACGCATAACGCATAACGCATAACGCATAACGCATAACGCATAACGCATAACGCATAACGCATAACGCATAACGCATAACGCAAACCGCATAACGCATAACGCACACGTATAACGCACAACGCATAACGCATAACGCATAACGCATAACGCATAAAGCATAACGCATAACGCATAACGCATAACGCATAACGCATAACGGATCACGCATAACGCATAACGCATAAAGCATAACGCAAAACGCATAACGCATAACGCATTACGGATAACGCATAACGCATAACGCATAACGCATAACGCATAACGCATAACGCATAACGCATAACGCATAACGCATAACGCATAACGCATAACGCATAACGCATAACGCATAACGCATAAAACATAACCCATAACGCATAACGCATAACGCATAACGCATAACGCATAACGCATAACGCATAACGCATAAAACATAACCCATAACGCATAACGCATAACGCATAACGCATAACGCATAACGCATAACGCATAAAACATAACCCATAACGCATAACGCATAACGCATAACTCAAACCGTATAACGCATAACGCATAACGCATAACGCATAACTCATAACGCATAACGCATAACGCATAACGCATAACGCATAACGCATAACGCATAACGCATAACGCTTAACGCATAACGCATAACGCATAACGCATAACGCATAACGCATAACGCATAACGCATAAAACATAACCCATAACGCATAACGCATAACGCATAACGCATAACGCATAACGCATAAAACATAACCCATAACGCATAACGCATAACGCATAACTCAAACCGTATAACGCATAACGCATAACGCATAACGCATAACGCATAACTCATAACGCATAACGCATAACGCAAAACGCATAACGCATAACGCATAACGCATAAACCAATAACGTATAACGCATAACTCAAACCGTATAACGCATAACGCATATCTCAAACCGTATACGCATAACGCATAACGCATAACGCATAACGCGTAACGCATAACGCATAACGCATAAAACATAAGCCATAACGCATAACGCATAACGCATAACGCAAAACGCATAACGCATAACGCATAACGCATAACGCACAACGCATAACGCATAACGCATACCGTATAACGCATAACGCATAACGCATAACGAACAACGCATAACGCATAATGCATAACGCATAACGCATAACGCATAACGCATAACGCATAACGCGAAACGCATAACGCATAACGCATAACGCATAACGCATAACGCATAATACATAACGCATAACGCATACCGTATAACGCATAACGCATAACGCATAACGAACAACGCATAACGCATAATGCATAACGCATAACGCATAACGCATAACGCATAACGCATAACGCATAACGCATAACGCACAACGCATAACGCATAACGAACAACGCCTAACGCATAATGCATAACGCATAACGCATAACGCATAACGCATAACTCATAACCCACAACGCATAACGCATAACGCATAAAGCATAACGCATCACGCATAACGCATAACGCATAACGCGAAACGCATAACGCATAACCCATAACGCATAATACATAACGCATAACGCATACCGTATAACGCATAACGCATAACGCATAACGAACAACGCATAACGCATAATGCATAACGCATAACGGATAACGCATTACGCATAACGCATAACACATAACGCATAAAGCATAACGCATCACGCATAAAGCATAACGTATAACGCATAACGCATAATGCACAACGCATAACGAATACCGCAAAACGCATAACGCCTAACGCATAACGGATCACGCATAACATATAAAGCATAACGCAGAACGCATAACGCATAACGCAAACGTATAACGCACAACGCATAAAGCATAACGCATAACGCATAACGCATAACGCATAACGCATAACGCATAACGCATAACGCATAACGCATAACGCATAACGCATAACGCATAACGCATAACGCATAACGCATAACGCATAACGCATAACGCATAACGCATAACGCATAACGCATAACGCATGACGCCTAACGCATAACGCATAACGCATACCGCATAACGTATAACTCATAACCCACAACGCATAACGCATAACGCATAACGCATAACGCATAACGCATAACGCATAACGCATAACGCATAACGCATAACGCATAACGCATAACGCTTAACGCATAACGCATAACGCATAACGCATAACGCATAACGCATAACGCATAACGCATAACGGATAACGCATAACGCATAACGCATAACGCATAACGCATAACGCATAACGCATAACCCAAACCTGTACCGCAAAACGCATAACGCCTAACGCATAACGGATCACGCATAACGCATAGCGCATAACGCATAACGCATAACGCATAACGCATAACGCATAACGCATAACGCATAACGCATAACGCATAACGCATAACGCATAACGCATAACGCATAACGCATAACGCATAACGCATAACGCATAACGCATAACGCATAACGGATAACGCATAACGCATAACGCATGACGCCTAACGCATAACGCATAACGCATAACGCATAACGCATAACGCATAACGCATAACGCATAACGCATAACGCATAACGGATAACGCATAACGCATAACGCATAACGCATAACGCTTAACGCATAACGCATAACGCATAACGCATAACGCATAACGCATAACGCATAACGCATAACGCATAAAGCATAACGCATAACGCATAACGCACACGTATAACGCACAACGCATAACGCATAACGCATAACGCATAACGCATAACGCATAACGCATAACGCATAACGCATAACGCAAAACGCATAACGCATAACGCATTACGGATAACGCATAACGCATAACGCATAACGCATGACGCCTAAAGCATAACGCATAACGCATAACGCATAACGCATAACGCATAACGCATAACGCATAACGCATAAAGCATAACGCATAACGCATAACGCACACGTATAACGCACAACGCATAACGCATAACGCATAACGCATAACGCATAACGCATAACGCATAACGCATAACGCATAACGCAAAACGCATAACGCATAACGCAAAACGCATAACGTATAACGCATAACGCATAACGCATAACGCATAACGCAAAACGCATAACGTATAACTCATAACCCACAACGCATAACGCATAGCGCATAACGTATAACTCATAACGCATAACGCATAAAGCATAACGCATCACGCATATCGCATAACGCATAACGCATAACGCATAACGCATAACGCATAACGCATAACGCATAACGCATTACGCATAACGCATAAAGCATAACGCATAACGCATAACGCATAACGCATAACGCATAACGGATCACGCATAACGCATAACGCATAAAGCATAACGCAAAACGCATAACGCATAACGCATTACGGATAACGCATAACGCATAACGCATAACGCATAACGCATAACGCATAACGCATAAAGCATAACGCATAACGCATAACGCATAATGCATAACGCATAACGCATAACGCATAACGCATAACGCATAACGCATAACGCATAACGCATAACGCATAACGCATAACGCATAACGCATAACGCAAAACGCATAACGTATAACTCATAACCCACAACGCATAACGCATAGCGCATAACGTATAACTCATAACGCATAACGCATAAAGCATAACGCATCACGCATATCGCATAACGCATAACGCATAACGCATAACGCATAACGCATAACGCATAACGCATAACGCATAAGGCATAACGCATAACGCAAACGTATAACGCACAACGCATAAAGCATAACGTATAACGCATAACGCATAACGCATAACGCATAACGCATAACGCATAAAGCATAACGCATAACGCATAACGCTTAACGCATAACGCATAACGCATAACGCATAACGCATAACGCATAACGCAATACGCATAACGTATAACTCATAACCCACAACGCATAACGCATAGCGCATAACGTATAACTCATAACGCATAACGCATAACGCATAACGCATAACGCATAACGCATAACGCTTAACGCATAACGCATAACGCATAACGCATAACGCATAACGCATAACGCATAACGCATAACGGATAACGCATAACGCATAACGCATAACGCATAACGCATAACGCATAACGCATAACGCATAACGCATAACGCTTAACGCATAACGCATAACGCATAACGCATAACGCATAACGCATAACGCATAACGCATAACGGATAACGCATAACGCATAACGCATAACGCATAACGCATGACGCCTAAAGCATAACGCATAACGCATAACGCATAACGCATAACGCATAACGCATAACGCATAACGCAAAACGCATAACGTATAACGCATAACGCATAACGCATAACGCATAACGCAAAACGCATAACGTATAACTCATAACCCACAACGCATAACGCATAGCGCATAACGTATAACTCATAACGCATAACGCATAAAGCATAACGCATCACGCATATCGCATAACGCATAACGATTAACGCATAACGCATAACGCATAACGCATAACGCATAACGCATAACGCATAACGCATAAAGCATAACGCATAACGCATAACGCATAACGCATAACGCATAACGCATAACGGATCACGCATAACGCATAACGCATAAAGCATAACGCAAAACGCATAACGCATAACGCATTACGGATAACGCATAACGCATAACGCATAACGCATAACGCATAACGCATAACGCATAAAGCATAACGCATAACGCATAACGCATAATGCATAACGCATAACGCATAACGCATAACGCATAACGCATAACGCATAACGCATAACGCATAACGCATAACGCATAACGCATAACGCATAACGCATAACGCATAACGCATAACGCATAACGCAAAACGCATAACGTATAACTCATAACCCACAACGCATAACGCATAGCGCATAACGTATAACTCATAACGCATAACGCATAAAGCATAACGCATCACGCATATCGCATAACGCATAACGCATAACGCATAACGCATAACGCATAACGCATAACGCATAACGCATAACGCATAACGCATAACGCATAACGCATAACGCAAACCGCATAACGCATAACGCACACGTATAACGCACAACGCATAACGCATAACGCATAACGCATAACGCATAACGCATAACGCATAACGCATAACGCATAACGCATAACGCATAACGCATAACGCATAACGCATAACGCATAACGCATAACGCATAACGCATAACGCATAACGCATAACGCATAACGCATAACGCATAACGCATAACGCATAACGCATAACGCATAACGCATAACGCATAACGCATAAAACATAACCCATAACGCATAACGCATAACGCATAACGCATAACGCATAACGCATAACGCATAACGCATAACGCATAAAACATAACCCATAACGCATAACGCATAACGCATAACGCATAACGCATAACGCATAACGCATAAAACATAACCCATAACGCATAACGCATAACGCATAACTCAAACCGTATAACGCATAACGCATAACGCATAACGCATAACTCATAACGCATAACGCATAACGCATAACGCATAACGCATAACGCATAACGCATAACGCATAACGCTTAACGCATAACGCATAACGCATAACGCATAACGCATAACGCATAACGCATAACGCATAAAACATAACCCATAACGCATAACGCATAACGCATAACGCATAACGCATAACGCATAAAACATAACCCATAACGCATAACGCATAACGCATAACTCAAACCGTATAACGCATAACGCATAACGCATAACGCATAACGCATAACTCATAACGCATAACGCATAACGCAAAACGCATAACGCATAACGCATAACGCATAAACCAATAACGTATAACGCATAACTCAAACCGTATAACGCATAACGCATATCTCAAACCGTATACGCATAACGCATAACGCATAACGCATAACGCGTAACGCATAACGCATAACGCATAAAACATAACCCATAACGCATAACGCATAACGCATAACGCAAAACGCATAACGCATAACGCATAACGCATAACGCACAACGCATAACGCATAACGCATACCGTATAACGCATAACGCATAACGCATAACGAACAACGCATAACACATAATGCATAACGCATAACGCATAACGCATAACGCATAACGCGAAACGCATAACGCATAACGCATAACGCATAACGCATAACGCATAATACATAACGCATAACGCATACCGTATAACGCATAACGCATAACGCATAACGAACAACGCATAACGCATAATGCATAACGCATAACGCATAACGCATAACGCATAACGCATAACGCATAACGCATAACGCACAACGCATAACGCATAACGAACAACGCCTAACGCATAATGCATAACGCATAACGCATAACGCATAACGCATAACTCATAACCCACAACGCATAACGCATAACGCATAAAGCATAACGCATCACGCATAACGCATAACGCATAACGCGAAACGCATAACGCATAACCCATAACGCATAATACATAACGCATAACGCATAACGCATAACGCATAACGCATAACGCATAACGAACAACGCATAACGCATAATGCATAACGCATAACGGATAACGCATTACGCATAACGCATAACACATAACGCATAAAGCATAACGCATCACGCATAAAGCATAACGTATAACGCATAACGCATAATGCACAACGCATAACGAATACCGCAAAACGCATAACGCCTAACGCATAACGGATCACGCATAACATATAAAGCATAACGCAGAACGCATAACGCATAACGCAAACGTATAACGCACAACGCATAAAGCATAACGCATAACGCATAACGCATAACGCATAACGCATAACGCATAACGCATAACGCATAACGCATAACGCATAACGCATAACGCATAACGCATAACGCATAACGCATAACGCATAACGCATAACGCATAACGCATGACGCCTAACGCATAACGCATAACGCATACCGCATAACGTATAACTCATAACCCACAACGCATAACGCATAACGCATAACGCATAACGCATAACGCATAACGCATAACGCATAACGCATAACGCATAACGCATAACGCATAACGCATAACGCTTAACGCATAACGCATAACGCATAACGCATAACGCATAACGCATAACGCATAACGCATAACGCATAACGGATAACGCATAACGCATAACGCATAACGCATAACGCATAACGCATAACGCATAACCCAAACCTGTACCGCAAAACGCATAACGCCTAACGCATAACGGATCACGCATAACGCATAACGCAAAACGCATAACGTATAACTCATAACCCACAACGCATAACGCATAGCGCATAACGTATAACTCATAACGCATAACGCATAAAGCATAACGCATCACGCATATCGCATAACGCATAACGCATAACTCATAACGCATAACGCATAACGCATAACGCATAACGCATAACGCATAACGCATAACGCATAACGCATAACGCATAACGCAAACCGCATAACGCATAACGCACACGTATAACGCAAAACGCATAACGCATAACGCATAACGCATAACGCATAACGCATAACGCATAACGCATAACGCATAACGCATAACGCATAACGCATAACGCATAACGCATAACGCATAACGCATAACGCATAACGCATAACGCATAACGCATAACGCATAACGCATAACGCATAACGCATAACGCATAACGCATAACGCATAACGCATAACGCATAGCGCATAACGTATAACTCATAACGCATAACGCATAAAGCATAACGCATCACGCATATCGCATAACGCATAACGCATAACGCATAACGCATAACGCATAACGCATAACGCATAACGCATAACGCATAACGCATAACGCATAACGCATAACGGATAACGCATAACGCATAACGCATAACGCATAACGCATAACGCATAACGCATAACGCAAAACGCATAACGCATAACGCATTACGGATAACGCATAACGCATAACGCATAACGCATAACGCATAACGCATAACGCATAACGCATAACGCATAACGCATGACGCCTAAAGCATAACGCATAACGCATAACGCATAACGCATAACGCATAACGCATAACGCATAACGCAAAACGCATAACGTATAACGCATAACGCATAACGCATAACGCATAACGCAAAACGCATAACGTATAACTCATAACCCACAACGCATAACGCATAGCGCATAACGTATAACTCATAACGCATAACGCATAAAGCATAACGCATCACGCATATCGCATAACGCATAAAGCATAACGCATAACGCATAACGCATAACGCATAACGCATAACGCATTACGCATAACGCATAAAGCATAACGCATAACGCATAACGCATAACGCATAACGCATAACGGATCACGCATAACGCATAACGCATAAAGCATAACGCAAAACGCATAACGCATAACGCATTACGGATAACGCATAACGCATAACGCATAACGCATAACGCATAACGCATAACGCATAAAGCATAACGCATAACGCATAACGCATAATGCATAACGCATAACGCATAACGCATAACGCATAACGCATAACGCATAACGCATAACGCATAACGCATAACGCATAACGCATAACGCATAACGCATAACGCATAACGCATAACGCATAACGCATAACGCATGACGCCTAACGCATAACGCATAACGCATACCGCATAACGTATAACTCATAACCCACAACGCATAACGCATAACGCATAACGCATAACGCATAACGCATAACGCATAAAGCATAACGCAAAACGCATAACGCATAACGCATTACGGATAACGCATAACGCATAACGCATAACGCATAACGCATAACGCATAACGCATAAAGCATAACGCATAACGCATAACGCATAATGCATAACGCATAACGCATAACGCATGACGCATAACGCATAACGCATAACGCATAACGCATAACGCATAACGCATAACGCATAACGCATAACGCATAACGCATAACGCAAAACGCATAACGTATAACTCATAACCCACAACGCATAACGCATAGCGCATAACGTATAACTCATAACGCATAACGCATAAAGCATAACGCATCACGCATATCGCATAACGCATAACGCATAACGCATAACGCATAACGCATAACGCATAACGCATAACGCATAACGCATAAGGCATAACGCATAACGCAAACGTATAACGCACAACGCATAAAGCATAACGTATAACGCATAACGCATAACGCATAACGCATAACGCATAACGCATAACGCATAACGCATAAAGCATAACGCATAACGCATAACGCATAACGCATAACGCATAACGCATAACGCATAACGCAATACGCATAACGTATAACTCATAACCCACAACGCATAACGCATAGCGCATAACGTATAACTCATAACGCATAACGCATAACGCATAACGCATAACGCATAACGCATAACGCTTAACGCATAACGCATAACGCATAACGCATAACGCATAACGCATAACGCATAACGCATAACGGATAACGCATAACGCATAACGCATAACGCATAACGCATAACGCAAACCTGTACCGCAAAACGCATAACGCCTAACGCATAACGGATCACGCATAACGCATAGCGCATAACGCATAACGCATTACGGATAACGCATAACGCATAATGCATAACGCATAACGCATAACGCATAACGCATAACGCATAACGCATAACGCATAACGCATAACGCATAACGCATAACGCATAACGCATAAAGCATAACGCATAACGCATAACGCATAACGCATAACGCATAACGCATAACGCATAACGCATAACGCATAACGCATAACGCATAACGCATAACGCATAACGCATAACGCATAACGCATAACGCATAACGCATAACGGATAACGCATAACGCATAACGCATGACGCCTAACGCATAACGCATAACGCATAACGCATAACGTATAACTCATAAACCACAACGCATAAAGCATAACGCATAACGCATAACGCATAACGCATAACGCATAACGCATAACGCATAACGCATAACGCATAACGCATAACGCATAACGCTTAACGCATAACGCATAACGCATAACGCATAACGCATAACGCATAACGCATAACGCATAACGCATAAAGCATAACGCATAACGCATAACGCACACGTATAACGCACAACGCATAACGCATAACGCATAACGCATAACGCATAACGCATAACGCATAACGCATAACGCAAAACGCATAACGCATAACGCATTACGGATAACGCATAACGCATAACGCATAACGCATAACGCATAACGCATAAAGCATAAAGCATAACGCATAACGCATAACGCATAACGCATAACGCATAACGCATAACGCATAACGCATAACGCATAACGCATAACACATAACGCATAACGCAAAACGCATAACGTATAACTCATAACCCACAACGCATAACGCATAGCGCATAACGTATAACTCATAACGCATAACGCATAAAGCATAACGCATCACGCATATCGCATAACGCATAAAGCATAACGCATAACGCATAACGCATAACGCATAACGCATAACGCATAACGCATAACGCATAACGCAAAACGCATAACGTATAACGCATAACGCATAACGCATAACGCATAACGCAAAACGCATAACGTATAACTCATAACCCACAACGCATAACGCATAGCGCATAACGTATAACTCATAACGCATAACGCATAAAGCATAACGCATCACGCATATCGCATAACGCATAACGCATAACGCATAACGCATAACGCATAACGCATAACGCATAACGCATAACGCATAACGCAAACCTGTACCGCAAAACGCATAACGCCTAACGCATAACGGATCACGCATAACGCATAGCGCATAACGCATAACGCATTACGGATAACGCATAACGCATAATGCATAACGCATAACGCATAACGCATAACGCATAACGCATAACGCATAACGCATAACGCATAACGCATAACGCATAACGCATAACGCATAACGCATAACGCATAACGCATAACGCATAACGCATAACGCATAACGCATAACGCATAACGCATAACGCATAACGCATAACGCATAACGCAGAACGCATAACGCATAACGCATAACGGATAACGCATAACGCATAACGCATGACGCCTAACGCATAACGCATAACGCATAACGCATAACGTATAACTCATAAACCACAACGCATAACGCATAACGCATAACGCATAACGCATAACGCATAACGCATAACGCATAACGCATAACGCATAACGCATAACGCATAACGCATAACGCATAACGCATAACGCATGACGCCTAACGCATAACGCATAACGCATACCGCATAACGTATAACTCATAACCCACAACGCATAACGCATAACGCATAACGCATAACGCATAACGCATAACGCATAACGCATAACGCATAACGCATAACGCATAACGCATAACGCTTAACGCATAACGCATAACGCATAACGCATAACGCATAACGCATAACGCATAACGCATAACGCATAACGGATAACGCATAACGCATAACGCATAACGCATAACGCATAACGCATAACGCATAACCCAAACCTGTACCGCAAAACGCATAACGCCTAACGCATAACGGATCACGCATAACGCATAGCGCATAACGCATAACGCATTACGGATAACGCATAACGCATAATGCATAACGCATAACGCATAACGCATAACGCATAACGCATAACGCATAACGCATAACGCATAACGCATAACGCATAACGCATAACGCATAACGCATAACGCATAACGCATAACGCATAACGCATAACGCATAACGCATAACGCATAACGCATAACGCATAACGCATAACGCATAACGCATAACGCATAACGCATAACGCATAACGCATAACGCATAACGCATAACGCATAACGCATAACGCATAACGCATAACGCATAACGCATAACGGATAACGCATAACGCATAACGCATGACGCCTAACGCATAACGCATAACGCATAACGCATAACGTATAACTCATAAACCACAACGCATAACGCATAACGCATAACGCATAACGCATAACGCATAACGCATAACGCATAACGCATAACGCATAACGCATAACGCATAACGCATAACGCATAACGCATAACGCATAACGCTTAACGCATAACGCATAACGCATAACGCATAACGCATAACGCATAACGCATAACGCATAACGCATAAAGCATAACGCATAACGCATAACGCACACGTATAACGCACAACGCATAACGCATAACGCATAACGCATAACGCATAACGCATAACGCATAACGCATAACGCATAAAACAAAACGCATAACGCATTACGGATAACGCATAACGCATAACGCATAACGCATAACGCATAACGCATAACGCATAACGCATAACGCATAACGCATGACGCCTAAAGCATAACGCATAACGCATAACGCATAACGCATAACGCATAACGCATAACGCATAACGCAAAACGCATAACGTATAACGCATAACGCATAACGCATAACGCATAACGCAAAACGCATAACGTATAACTCATAACCCACAACGCATAACGCATAGCGCATAACGTATAACTCATAACGCATAACGCATAAAGCATAACGCATCACGCATATCGCATAACGCATAAAGCATAACGCATAACGCATAACGCATAACGCATAACGCATAACGCATTACGCATAACGCATAAAGCATAACGCATAACGCATAACGCATAACGCATAACGCATAACGGATCACGCATAACGCATAACGCATAAAGCATAACGCAAAACGCATAACGCATAACGCATTACGGATAACGCATAACGCATAACGCATAACGCATAACGCATAACGCATAACGCATAAAGCATAACGCATAACGCATAACGCATAATGCATAACGCATAACGCATAACGCATAACGCATAACGCATAACGCATAACGCATAACGCATAACGCATAACGCATAACGCATAACGCATGACGCCTATCGCATAACGCATAACGCCTACCGCATAACGTATAACTCATAACTCACAACGCATAACGCATAACGCATAACGCATAACGCATAACGCATAACGCATAACGCATAAAGCATAACGCAAAACGCATAACGCATAACGCATTACGGATAACGCATAACGCATAACGCATAACGCATAACGCATAACGCATAACGCATAAAGCATAACGCATAACGCATAACGCATAATGCATAACGCATAACGCATAACGCATAACGCATAACGCATAACGCATAACGCATAACGCATAACGCATAACGCATAACGCATAACGCATAACGCATAACGCAAAACGCATAACGTATAACTCATAACCCACAACGCATAACGCATAGCGCATAACGTATAACTCATAACGCATAACGCATAAAGCATAACGCATCACGCATATCGCATAACGCATAACGCATAACGCATAACGCATAACGCATAACGCATAACGCATAACGCATAAGGCATAACGCATAACGCAAACGTATAACGCACAACGCATAAAGCATAACGTATAACGCATAACGCATAACGCATAACGCATAACGCATAACGCATAACGCATAACGCATAACGCATAAAGCATAACGCATAACGCATAACGCTTAACGCATAACGCATAACGCATAACGCATAACGCAATACGCATAACGTATAACTCATAACCCACAACGCATAACGCATAGCGCATAACGTATAACTCATAACGCATAACGCATAACGCATAACGCATAACGCATAACGTATAACTCATAACGCATAACGCATAACGCATAACGCATAACGCATAACGCATAACGCATAACGGATAACGCATAACGCATAACGCATAACGCATAACGCATAACGCATAACGCAAACCTGTACCGCAAAACGCATAACGCCTAACGCATAACGGATCACGCATAACGCATAGCGCATAACGCATAAAGCATAACGCATAACGCATAACGCACACGTATAACGCACAACGCATAACGCATAACGCATAACGCATAACGCATAACGCATAACGCATAACGCATAACGCAAAACGCATAACGCATAACGCATTACGGATAACGCATAACGCATAACGCATAACGCATAACGCATAACGCATAACGCATAACGCAATACGCATAACGTATAACTCATAACCCACAACGCATAACGCATAGCGCATAACGTATAACTCATAACGCATAACGCATAACGCATAACGCATAACGCATAACGCATAACGCTTAACGCATAACGCATAACGCATAACGCATAACGCATAACGCATAACGCATAACGCATAACGCATAACGGATAACGCATAACGCATAACGCATAACGCATAACGCATAACGCATAACGCAAACCTGTACCGCAAAACGCATAACGCCTAACGCATAACGGATCACGCATAACGCATAACGCATAACGCATAACGCATTACGGATAACGCATAACGCATAATGCATAACGCATAACGCATAACGCATAACGCATAACGCATAACGCATAACGCATAACGCATAACGCATAACGCATAACGCATAACGCAAAACGCATAACGCATAACGCATAACGCATAACGCATAACGCATAACGCATAACGCATAACGCATAACGCATAACGCATAACGCATAACGCATAACGGATAACGCATAACGCATAACGCATGACGCCTAACGCATAACGCATAACGCATAACGCATAACGTATAACTCATAAACCACAACGCATAACGCATAACGCATAACGCATAACGCATAACGCATAACGCATAACGCATAACGCATAACGCATAACGCATAACGCATAACGCATAACGCTTAACGCATAACGCATAACGCATAACGCATAACGCATAACGCATAACGCATAACGCATAAAGCATAACGCATAACGCATAACGCAAACGTATAACGCACAACGCATAACGCATAACGCATAACGCATAACGCATAACGCATAACGCATAACGCATAACGCATAACGCAAAACGCATAACGCATAACGCATTACGGATAACGCATAACGCATAACGCATAACGCATAACGCATAACGCATAAAGCATAAAGCATAACGCATAACGCATAACGCATAATGCATAACGCATAACGCATAACGCATAACGCATAACGCATAACGCATAACGCATAACGCATAACGCATAACGCAAAACGCATAACGTATAACTCATAACCCACAACGCATAACGCATAGCGCATAACGTATAACTCATAACGCATAACGCATAAAGCATAACGCATCACGCATATCGCATAACGCATAAAGCATAACGCATAACGCATAACGCATAACGCATAACGCATAACGCATAACGCATAACGCATAACGCAAAACGCATAACGTATAACGCATAACGCATAACGCATAACGCATAACGCAAAACGCATAACGTATAACTCATAACCCACAACGCATAACGCATAGCGCATAACGTATAACTCATAACGCATAACGCATAAAGCATAACGCATCACGCATATCGCATAACGCATAACGCATAACGCATAACGCATAACGCATAACGCATAACGCATAACGCATAACGCATAACGCAAACCTGTACCGCAAAACGCATAACGCCTAACGCATAACGGATCACGCATAACGCATAGCGCATAACGCATAACGCATTACGGATAACGCATAACGCATAATGCATAACGGATAACTCATAACGCATAACGCATAACGCATAACGCATAACGCATAACGCATAACGCATAACGCATAACGCATAACGCATAACGCATAACGCATAACGCATAACGCATAACGCATAACGCATAACGCATAACGCATAACGCATAACGCATAACGCATAACGCATAACGCATAACGCATAACGCATAACGGATAACGCATAACGCATAACGCATGACGCCTAACGCATAACGCATAACGCATAACGCATAACGTATAACTCATAAACCACAACGCATAACGCATAACGCATAACGCATAACGCATAACGCATAACGCATAACGCATAACGCATAACGCATAACGCATAACGCATAACGCATAACGCATAACGCTTAACGCATAACGCATAACGCATAACGCATAACGCATAACGCATAACGCATAACGCATAACGCATAAAGCATAACGCATAACGCATAACGCACACGTATAACGCACAACGCATAACGCATAACGCATAACGCATAACGCATAACGCATAACGCATAACGCATAACGCAAAACGCATAACGCATAACGCATTACGGATAACGCATAACGCATAACGCATAACGCATAACGCATAACGCATAAAGCATAAAGCATAACGCATAACGCATAACGCATAATGCATAACGCATAACGCATAACGCATAACGCATAACGCATAACGCATAACGCATAACGCATAACGCATAACGCATAACGCATAACGCAAAACGCATAACGTATAACTCATAACCCACAACGCATAACGCATAGCGCATAACGTATAACTCATAACGCATAACGCATAAAGCATAACGCATCACGCATATCGCATAACGCATAACGCATAACGCATAACGCATAACGCATAACGCATAACGCTTAACGCATAACGCATAACGCATAACGCATAACGCATAACGCATAACGCATAACGCATAACGCATAAAGCATAACGCATAACGCATAACGCACACGTATAACGCACAACGCATAACGCATAACGCATAACGCATAACGCATAACGCATAGCGCATAACGTATAACTCATAACGCATAACGCATAAAGCATAACGCATCACGCATATCGCATAACGCATAACGCATAACGCATAACGCATAACGCATAACGCATAACGCATAACGCATAAGGCATAACGCATAACGCAAACGTATAACGCACAACGCATAAAGCATAACGTATAACGCATAACGCATAACGCATAACGCATAACGCATAACGCATAAAGCATAACGCATAACGCATAACGCTTAACGCATAACGCATAACGCATAACGCATAACGCATAACGCATAACGCAATACGCATAACGTATAACTCATAACCCACAACGCATAACGCATAGCGCATAACGTATAACTCATAACGCATAACGCATAACGCATAACGCATAACGCATAACGCATAACGCTTAACGCATAACGCATAACGCATAACGCATAACGCATAACGCATAACGCATAACGCATAACGGATAACGCATAACGCATAACGCATAACGCATAACGCATAACGCATAACGCATAACGCAAACCTGTACCGCAAAACGCATAACGCCTAACGCATAACGGATCACGCATAACGCATAGCGCATAACGCATAACGCATTACGGATAACGCATAACGCATAATGCATAACGCATAACGCATAACGCATAACGCATAACGCATAACGCATAACGCATAACGCATAACGCATAACGCATAACGCATAACGCATAACGTATAACTCATAACGCATAACGCATAACGCATAACGCATAACGCATAACGCATAACGCTTAACGCATAACGCATAACGCATAACGCATAACGCATAACGCATAACGCATAACGCATAACGGATAACGCATAACGCATAACGCATAACGCATAACGCATGACGCCTAAAGCATAACGCATAACGCATAACGCATAACGCATAACGCATAACGCATAACGCATAACGCAAAACGCATAACGTATAACGCATAACGCATAACGCATAACGCATAACGCAAAACGCATAACGTATAACTCATAACCCACAACGCATAACGCATAGCGCATAACGTATAACTCATAACGCATAACGCATAAAGCATAACGCATCACGCATATCGCATAACGCATAACGCATAACGCATAACGCATAACGCATAACGCATAACGCATAACGCATTACGCATAACGCATAAAGCATAACGCATAACGCATAACGCATAACGCATAACGCATAACGGATCACGCATAACGCATAACGCATAAAGCATAACGCAAAACGCATAACGCATAACGCATTACGGATAACGCATAACGCATAACGCATAACGCATAACGCATAACGCATAACGCATAAAGCATAACGCATAACGCATAACGCATAATGCATAACGCATAACGCATAACGCATAACGCATAACGCATAACGCATAACGCATAACGCATAACGCATAACGCATAACGCATAACGCTTAACGCATAACGCATAACGCCTAACGCATAACGCATAACGCATAACGCATAACGCATAACGCTTAACGCATAACGCATAACGCATAACGCATAACGCATAACGCATAACGCATAACGCATAACGCATAACGGATAACGCATAACGCATAACGCATAACGCATAACGCATAACGCATAACGCAAACCTGTACCGCAAAACGCATAACGCCTAACGCATAACGGATCACGCATAACGCATAGCGCATAACGCATAACGCATTACGGATAACGCATAACGCATAATGCATAACGCATAACGCATAACGCATAACGCATAACGCATAACGCATAACGCATAACGCATAACGCATAACGCATAACGCATAACGCATAACGCATAACGCATAACGCATAACACATAACGCATAACGCATAACGCATAACGCATAACGCATAACGCATAACGCATAACGCATAACGCATAACGCATAACGCATAACGCATAACGCATAACGCATAACGGATAACGCATAACGCATAACGCATGACGCCTAACGCATAACGCATAACGCATAACGCATAACGTATAACTCATAAACCACAACGCATAACGCATAACGCATAACGCATAACGCATAACGCATAACGCATAACGCATAACGCATAACGCATAACGCATAACGCATAACGCATAACGCTTAACGCATAACGCATAACGCATAACGCATAACGCATAACGCATAACGCATAACGCATAACGCATAAAGCATAACGCATAACGCATAACGCACACGTATAACGCACAACGCATAACGCATAACGCATAACGCATAACGCATAACGCATAACGCATAACGCATAACGCTTAACGCAAAACGCATAACGCATAACGCATTACGGATAACGCATAACGCATAACGCATAACGCATAACGCATAACGCATAAAGCATAAAGCATAACGCATAACGCATAACGCATAATGCATAACGCATAACGCATAACGCATAACGCATAACGCATAACGCATAACGCATAACGCATAACGCATAACGCATAACGCATAACGCAAAACGCATAACGTATAACTCATAACCCACAACGCATAACGCATAGCGCATAACGTATAACTCATAACGCATAACGCATAAAGCATAACGCATCACGCATATCGCATAACGCATAAAGCATAACGCATAACGCATAACGCATAACGCATAACGCATAACGCATAACGCATAACGCATAACGCAAAACGCATAACGTATAACGCATAACGCATAACGCATAACGCATAACGCAAAACGCATAACGTATAACTCATAACCCACAACGCATAACGCATAGCGCATAACGTATAACTCATAACGCATAACGCATAAAGCATAACGCATCACGCATATCGCATAACGCATAACGCATAACGCATAACGCATAACGCATAACGCATAACGCATAACGCATAACGCAAACCTGTACCGCAAAACGCATAACGCCTAACGCATAACGGATCACGCATAACGCATAGCGCATAACGCATAACGCATTACGGATAACGCATAACGCATAATGCATAACGCATAACGCATAACGCATAACGCATAACGCATAACGCATAACGCATAACGCATAACGCATAACGCATAACGCATAACGCATAACGCATAACGCATAACGCATAACGCATAACGCATAACGCATAACGCATAACGCATAACGCATAACGCATAACGCATAACGCATAACGCATAACGCATAACGCATAACGCATAACGCATAACGGATAACGCATAACGCATAACGCATGACGCCTAACGCATAACGCATAACGCATAACGCATAACGTATAACTCATAAACCACAACGCATAACGCATAACGCATAACGCATAACGCATAACGCATAACGCATAACGCATAACGCATAACGCATAACGCATAACGCATAACGCATAACGCATAACGCATAACGCTTAACGCATAACGCATAACGCATAACGCATAACGCATAACGCATAACGCATAACGCATAACGCATAAAGCATAACGCATAACGCATAACGCACACGTATAACGCACAACGCATAACGCATAACGCATAACGCATAACGCATAACGCATAACGCATAACGCATAACGCATAACGCATAACGCAAAACGCATAACGCATAACGCATTACGGATAACGCATAACGCATAACGCATAACGCATAACGCATAACGCATAAAGCATAAAGCATAACGCATAACGCATAACGCATAATGCATAACGCATAACGCATAACGCATAACGCATAACGCATAACGCATAACGCATAACGCATAACGCATAACGCATAACGCAAAACGCATAACGTATAACTCATAACCCACAACGCATAACGCATAGCGCATAACGTATAACTCATAACGCATAACGCATAAAGCATAACGCATCACGCATATCGCATAACGCATAAAGCATAACGCATAACGCATAACGCATAACGCATAACGCATAACGCATAACGCATAACGCATAACGCATAACGCATAACGCATAACGCATAACGCATAACGCAAAACGCATAACGTATAACGCATAACGCATAACGCATAACGCATAACGCAAAACGCATAACGTATAACTCATAACCCACAACGCATAACGCATAGCGCATAACGTATAACTCATAACGCATAACGCATAAAGCATAACGCATCACGCATATCGCATAACGCATAACGCATAACGCATAACGCATAACGCATAACGCATAACGCATAACGCATAACGCATTACGCATAACGCATAAAGCATAACGCATAACGCATAACGCATAACGCATAACGCATAACGGATCACGCATAACGCATAACGCATAAAGCATAACGCAAAACGCATAACGCATAACGCATTACGGATAACGCATAACGCATAACGCATAACGCATAACGCATAACGCATAACGCATAAAGCATAACGCATAACGCATAACGCATAATGCATAACGCATAACGCATAACGCATAACGTATAACTCATAACCCACAACGCATAACGCATAGCGCATAACGTATAACTCATAACGCATAACGCATAAAGCATAACGCATCACGCATATCGCATAACGCATAACGCATAACGCATAACGCATAACGCATAACGCATAACGCATAACGCATAACGCATAACGCATAACGCATAACGCATAACGCATAACGCATAACGCATAACGCATAACGCAAACCGCATAACGCATAACGCACACGTATAACGCACAACGCATAACGCATAACGCATAACGCATAACGCATAACGCATAACGCATAACGCATAACGCATAACGCATAACGCATAACGCATAACGCATAACGCATAACGCATAACGCATAACGCATAACGGATAACGCATAACGCATAACGCATAACGCATAACGCATAACGCATAAAGCATAACGCATAACGCAAACCTATACAGCATAACGCATAACGCATAACGCATAACGCATAACGCATAACGCATAACGCATGACGCCTAACGCATAACGCATAACGCATAACGCATAACGCATAACGCATTACGCATAACGCATAACGCATAACGCAAAACGCATAACGTATAACGCATAACGCATAACGCATAACGCATAACGCAAAATGCATAACGTATAACTCATAACCCACAACGCATAACGCATAGCGCATAACGTATAACTCATAACGCATAACGCATAAAGCATAACGCATCACGCATATCGCATAACGCATAACGCATAACGCATAACGCATAACGCATAACGCATAACGCATAACGCATTACGCATAACGCATAAAGCATAACGCATAACGCATAACGCATAACGCATAACGCATAACGGATCACGCATAACGCATAACGCATAAAGCATAACGCAAAACGCATAACGCATAACGCATTACGGATAACGCATAACGCATAACGCATAACGCATAACGCATAACGCATAACGCATAAAGCATAACGCATAACGCATAACGCATAATGCATAACGCATAACGCATAACGCATAACGCATAACGCATAACGCATAACGCATAACGCATAACGCATAACGCATAACGCATAACGCATAACGCATAACGCAAAACGCATAACGTATAACTCATAACCCACAACGCATAACGCATAGCGCATAACGTATAACTCATAACGCATAACGCATAAAGCATAACGCATCACGCATATCGCATAACGCATAACGCATAACGCATAACGCATAACGCATAACGCATAACGCATAACGCATAACGCATAACGCATAACGCATAACGCAAACCGCATAACGCATAACGCAAACGTATAACGCACAACGCATAACGCATAACGCATAACGCATAACGCATAACGCATAACGCATAACGCATAACGCATAACGCATAACGCATAACGCATAACGCATAACGCATAACGCATAACGCATAACGCATAACGCATAACGCATAACGCATAACGCATAACGCATAACGCATAACGCATAACGCATAACGCATAACGCATAACGCATAACGCATAACGCATAACGGATAACGCATAACGCATAACGCATAACGCATAACGCATAACGCATAACGCATAAAGCATAACGCATAACGCAAACCTATACAGCATAACGCATAACGCATAACGCATAACGCATAACGCATAACGCATAACGCATGACGCCTAACGCATAACGCATAACGCATAACGCATAACGCATAACGTATAACTCATAAACCACAACGCATAACGCATAACGCATAACGCATAACGCATAACGCATAACGCATAACGCATAACGCATAACGCATAACGCATAACGCATAACGCATAACGCATAACGCATAACGCATAACGCATAACGCATAACGCATAACGCATAACGCATAACGCTTAACGCATAACGCATAACGCATAACGCATAACGCATAACGCATAACGCATAACGCATAACGCATAACGCATAAAGCATAACGCATAACGCATAACGCACACGTATAACGCACAACGCATAACGCATAACGCATAACGCATAACGCATAACGCATAACGCATAACGCAAAACGCATAACGCATAACGCATTACGGATAACGCATAACGCATAACGCATAACGCATAACGCATAACGCATAACGCATAACGCATAAAGCATAACGCATAACGCATAACGCATAATGCATAACGCATAACGCATAACGCATAACGCATAACGCATAACGCATAACGCATAACGCATAACGCATAACGCATAACGCATAACGCATAACGCAAAACGCATAACGTATAACTCATAACCCACAACGCATAACGCATAGCGCATAACGTATAACTCATAACGCATAACGCACAAAGCATAACGCATCACGCATATCGCATAACGCATAACGCATAACGCATAACGCATAACGCATAACGCATAACGCATAACGCATAACGCATAAAGCATAACGCATAACGCATAACGCATAACGCATAACGGATCACGCCTAACGCATAAAGCATAACGCATAACGCATAACGCATAACGCATAAGGCATAACGCATAACGCAAACGTATAACGCACAACGCATAAAGCATAACGTATAACGCATAACGCATAACGCATAACGCATAACGCATAACGCATAACGCATAACGCATAACGCATAAAGCATAACGCATAACGCATAACGCTTAACGCATAACGCATAACGCATAACGCATAACGCATAACGCATAACGCAAAACGCATAACGTATAACTCATAACCCACAACGCATAACGCATAGCGCATAACGTATAACTCATAACGCATAACACATAAAGCATAACGCATCACGCATATCGCATAACGCATAACGCATAATGCATAACGCATAACGCATAACGCATAACGCATAACGCATAACGCATAACGCATAACGCATAACGCATAACGCAAACCGCATAACGCATAACGCACACGTATAACGCACAACGCATAACGCATAACGCATAACGCATAACGCATAACGCATAACGCAAAACGCATAACGCATAACGCATAACGGATCACGCATAACGCATAAATCATAACGCATAACACATAACGCATAACGCATAACGCAAACGTATAACGCACAACGCATAAAGCATAACGTATAACGCAAAACGCATAACGCCTAACGCATAACGGATCACGCATATCGCATAAAGCATAACGCATAACGCATAACGCATAACGCATAACGCATAACCCATAACGCATAAAGCATAACGCATAACGCATAACGCATAACGCATAACGCATAACGCATAACGCATAACGCATAACGCATAACGCATAACGCATAACGCATAACGTATAACTCATAACCCACAACGCATAACGCATAGCGCATAACGTATAACTCATAACGCATAACGCATAAAGCATAACGCATCACGCATATCGCATAACGCATAACGCATAACGCATAACGCATAACGCATAACGCATAACGCATAACGCATAACGCATAACGCATAACGCATAACGCATAACGCATAACGCATAACGCATAACGGATAACGCATAACGCATAACGCATAACGCATAACGCATAACGCATAAAGCATAACGCATAACGCATAACGCATAAAGCATAACGCATAACACATAACGCATAACGCATAACGCAAACGTATAACGCACAACGCATAAAGCATAACGTATAACGCAAAACGCATAACGCCTAACGCATAACGGATCACGCATATCGCATAAAGCATAACGCATAACGCATAACGCATAACGCATAACGCATAACGCATAACGCATAACGCATAACGCATAACGCATAACGCATAACGCATAACGCATAAAGCATAACGCATCACGCATATCGCATAACGCATAACGCATAACGCATAACGCATAACGCATAACGCATAACGCATAACGCATAACGCATAAAGCATAACGCATAACGCATAACGCATAACGCATAACGGATCACGCCTAACGCATAAAGCATAACGCATAACGCATAACGCATAACGCATAAGGCATAACGCATAACGCAAACGTATAACGCACAACGCATAAAGCATAACGTATAACGCATAACGCATAACGCATAACGCATAACGCATAACGCATAACGCATAACGCATAAAGCATAACGCATAACGCATAACGCTTAACGCATAACGCATAACGCATAACGCATAACGCATAACGCATAACGCAAAACGCATAACGTATAACTCATAACCCACAACGCATAACGCATAGCGCATAACGTATAACTCATAACGCATAACACATAAAGCATAACGCATCACGCATATCGCATAACGCATAACGCATAATGCATAACGCATAACGCATAACGCATAACGCATAACGCATAACGCATAACGCATAACGCATAACGCATAACGCAAACCGCATAACGCATAACGCACACGTATAACGCACAACGCATAACGCATAACGCATAACGCATAACGCATAACGCATAACGCATAACGCAAAACGCATAACGCATAACGCATAACGGATCACGCATAACGCATAAATCATAACGCATAACACATAACGCATAACGCATAACGCAAACGTATAACGCACAACGCATAAAGCATAACGTATAACGCAAAACGCATAACGCCTAACGCATAACGGATCACGCATATCGCATAAAGCATAACGCATAACGCATAACGCATAACGCATAACGCATAACCCATAACGCATAAAGCATAACGCATAACGCATAACGCATAACGCATAACGCATAACGCATAACGCATAACGCATAACGCATAACGCATAACGCATAACGCATAACGTATAACTCATAACCCACAACGCATAACGCATAGCGCATAACGTATAACTCATAACGCATAACGCATAAAGCATAACGCATAACGCATAACGCATAACGCATAACGCATAACGCATAACGCATAACGCATAACGCATAACGCATAACGCATAACGCATAACGCATAACGCATAACGCATAACGCATAACGCATAACGCATAACGCATAACGCATAACGCATAACGCATAACGCATAACGCATAACGCATAACGCATAACGCATAACGCTAACGCATAACGCATAACGCATAACGCATAACGCATAACGCATAACGCATAACGCATAACGCATAACGCATAACGCATAACGCATAACGCATAACGCTTAACGCATAACGCATAACGCATAACGCATAACGCATAACGCATAACGCATAACGCATAACGCATAACGCATAACGCATAACGCATAACGCATAAAGCATAACGCATAACGCATAACGCACACGTATAACGCACAACGCATAACGCATAACGCATAACGCATAACGCATAACGCATAACGCATAACGCATAACGCAAAACGCATAACGCATAACGCATTACGGATAACGCATAACGCATAACGCATAACGCATAACGCATAACGCATAACGCATAAAGCATAACGCATAACGCATAACGCATAATGCATAACGCATAACGCATAACGCATAACGCATAACGCATAACGCATAACGCATAACGCATAACGCATAACGCATAACGCATAACGCATAACGCATAACGCATAACGCAAAACGCATAACGTATAACTCATAACCCACAACGCATAACGCATAGCGCATAACGTATAACTCATAACGCATAACGCATAAAGCATAACGCATCACGCATATCGCATAACGCATAACGCATAACGCATAACGCATAACGCATATCGCATAACGCATAACGCATAACGCATAAAGCATAACGCATAACGCATAACGCATAACGCATAACGCATAACGGATCACGCATAACGCATAAAGCATAACGCATAACGCATAACGCATAACGCATAAGGCATAACGCATAACGCAAACGTATAACGCACAACGCATAAAGCATAACGTATAACGCATAACGCATAACGCGTAACGCATAACGCATAACGCATAACGCAAACGTATAACGCACAACGCATAAAGCATAACGTATAACGCATAACGCATAACGCATAACGCATAACGCATAACGCATAACGCATAACGCATAAAGCATAACGCATAACGCATAACGCTTAACGCATAACGCATAACGCATAACGCATAACGCATAACGCATAACGCAAAACGCATAACGTATAACTCATAACCCACAACGCATAACGCATAGCGCATAACGTATAACTCATAACGCATAACACATAAAGCATAACGCATCACGCATATCGCATAACGCATAACGCATAATGCATAACGCATAACGCATAACGCATAACGCATAACGCATAACGCATAACGCATAACGCATAACGCATAACGCAAACCGCATAACGCATAACGCACACGTATAACGCACAACGCATAACGCATAACGCATAACGCATAACGCATAACGCATAACGCATAACGCAAAACGCATAACGCATAACGCATAACGGATCACGCATAACGCATAAATCATAACGCATAACACATAACGCATAACGCATAACGCAAACGTATAACGCACAACGCATAAAGCATAACGTATAACGCATAACGCATAACGCCTAACGCATAACGGATCACGCATATCGCATAAAGCATAACGCATAACGCATAACGCATAACGCATAACGCATAACCCATAACGCATAAAGCATAACGCATAACGCATAACGCATAACGCATAACGCATAACGCATAACGCATAACGCATAACGCATAACGCATAACGCATAACGCATAACGTATAACTCATAACCCACAACGCATAACGCATAGCGCATAACGTATAACTCATAACGCATAACGCATAAAGCATAACGCATCACGCATATCGCATAACGCATAACGCATAACGCATAACGCATAACGCATAACGCATAACGCATAACGCATAACGCATAACGCATAACGCATAACGCATAACGCATAACGCATAACGCATAACGCATAACGCATAACGGATAACGCATAACGCATAACGCATAACGCATAACGCATAACGCATAAAGCATAACGCATAACGCATAACGCATAAAGCATAACGCATAACACATAACGCATAACGCATAACGCAAACGTATAACGCACAACGCATAAAGCATAACGTATAACGCAAAACGCATAACGCCTAACGCATAACGGATCACGCATATCGCATAAAGCATAACGCATAACGCATAACGCATAACGCATAACGCATAACGCATAACGCATAACGCATAACGCATAACGCATAACGCATAACGCATAACGCATAACGCATAACGCATAAAGCATAACGCATAACGCATAACGCATAAAGCATAACGCATCACGCATATCGCATAACGCATAACGAATAACGCATAACGCATAACGCATAACGCATAACGCATAAAGCATAACGCATAACGCAAACCGCATAACGCATAACGGATCACGCATAACGCATAAAGCATAACGCATAACGCATAACGCATAACGCATAACGCATAACGCATAACGCATGACGCCTAACGCATAACGCATAACGCATAACGCATAACGTATAACTCATAAACCACAACGCATAACGCATAACGCATAACGCATAACACATAACGCCTAACGCATAACGCATAACGCATAACACATAACGCATAACGCATAACGCAAAACGCATAACGTATAACTCATAACCCACAACGCATAACGCATAGCGCATAACGTATAACTCATAACGCATAACACATAAAGCATAACGCATCACGAATATCGCGTGACGCATAACGCATAACGCATAACGCATAACGCATAACGCATAACGCATAACGCATAACGCATAACGCATAACGCATAACGCAAACCGCATAACGCATAACGCACACGTATAACGCACAACGCATAACGCATAACGCATAACACATAACGCATAACGCATAACGCATAACGCATAACGCATAACGCATAACGCATAACGCATAACGCATAACGCATAACGCATAACGCATAACGCATAACGCATAACGCATAACGCATAACGCATAACGCATAACGCATAACGCATAACGCATAACGGATAACGCATAACGCATAACGCATAACGCATAACGCATAACGCATAAAGCATAACGCATAACGCAAACCTATACAGCATAACGCATAACGCATAACGCATAACGCATAACGCATAACGCATAACGCATGACGCCTAACGCATAACGCATAACGCATAACGCATAACGTATAACTCATAAACCACAACGCATAACGCATAACGCATAACGCATAACGCATAACGCATAACGCATAACGCATAACGCATAACGCATAACGCATAACGCATAACGCATAACGCATAACGCATAACGCATAACGCATAACGCATAACGCATAACGCATAACGCTTAACGCATAACGCATAACGCATAACGCATAACGCATAACGCATAACGCATAACGCATAACGCATAACGCATAACGCATAACGCATAACACATAACGCATAACGCATAACGCAAAACGCATAACGTATAACTCATAACCCACAACGCATAACGCATAGCGCATAACGTATAACTCATAACGCATAACACATAAAGCATAACGCATCACGAATATCGCGTGACGCATAACGCATAACGCATAACGCATAACGCATAACGCATAACGCATAACGCATAACGCATAACGCATAACGCATAACGCATAACGCAAACCGCATAACGCATAACGCACACGTATAACGCACAACGCATAACGCATAACGCATAACACATAACGCATAACGCATAACGCATAACGCATAACGCATAACGCATAACGCATAACGCATAACGCATAACGCATAACGCATAACGCATAACGCATAACGCATAACGCATAACGCATAACGCATAACGCATAACGCATAACGCATAACGCATAACGGATAACGCATAACGCATAACGCATAACGCATAACGCATAACGCATAAAGCATAACGCATAACGCAAACCTATACAGCATAACGCATAACGCATAACGCATAACGCATAACGCATAACGCATAACGCATGACGCCTAACGCATAACGCATAACGCATAACGCATAACGTATAACTCATAAACCACAACGCATAACGCATAACGCATAACGCATAACGCATAACGCATAACGCATAACGCATAACGCATAACGCATAACGCATAACGCATAACGCATAACGCATAACGCATAACGCATAACGCATAACGCATAACGCATAACGCATAACGCTTAACGCATAACGCATAACGCATAACGCATAACGCATAACGCATAACGCATAACGCATAACGCATAACGCATAACGCATAACGCATAAAGCATAACGCATAACGCATAACGCACACGTATAACGCACAACGCATAACGCATAACGCATAACGCATAACGCATAACGCATAACGCATAACGCATAACGCAAAACGCATAACGCATAACGCATTACGGATAACGCATAACGCATAACGCATAACGCACAACGCATAACGCATAACGCATAAAGCATAACGCATAACGCATAACGCATAATGCATAACGCATAACGCATAACGCATAACGCATAACGCATAACGCATAACGCATAACGCATAACGCATAACGCATAACGCATAACGCATAACGCATAACGCATAACGCAAAACGCATAACGTATAACTCATAACCCACAACGCATAACGCATAGCGCATAACGTATAACTCATAACGCATAACGCATAAAGCATAACGCATCACGCATATCGCATAACGCATAACGCATAACGCATAACGCATAACGCATATCGCATAACGCATAACGCATAACGCATAAAGCATAACGCATAACGCATAACGCATAACGCATAACGCATAACGGATCACGCATAACGCATAAAGCATAACGCATAACGCATAACGCATAACGCATAAGGCATAACGCATAACGCAAACGTATAACGCACAACGCATAAAGCATAACGTATAACGCATAACGCATAACGCGTAACGCATAACGCATAACGCATAACGCATAACGCATAACGCATAACGCATAACGCATAACGCATAACGCATAACGCATAACGCATAACGCATAACGGATAACGCATAACGCATAACGCATAACGCATAACGCATAAAGCATAACGCATAACGCATAACGCATAACGCATAACGCAAACCTATACCGCATAACGCATAACGCATAACGCATGACGCCTAACGCATAACGCATAACGCATAACGCATAACGTATAACTCATAAACCACAACGCATAACGCATAACGCATAACGCATAACGCATAACGGATCACGCATAAAGCATAAAGCATAACGCATAACGCATAACGCATAACGCATAAGGCATAACGCATAACGCAACCGTATAACGCACAACGCATAAAGCATAACGTATAACGCATAACGCATAACGCATAACGCATAACGCATAACGCATAACGCATAACGCGAAACGCATAACGCATAACGCATAAAGCATAACGCATAACGCGTAACGCATAACGCGTAACGCATAACGCATAACGCATAACGCATAACGCATAACGCATAACGCCTAACGCATAACGGATCACGCATAACGCATAAAGCATAACGCATAACACATAACGCATAACGCATAACGCATAACGCATAACGCATAACGCATAACGCATAAAGCATAACGCATAACGCATAACGCATAAAGCATAACGCATCACGCATATCGCATAACGCATAACGAATAACGCATAACGCATAACGCATAACGCATAACGCATAAAGCATAACGCATAACGCAAACCGCATAACGCATAACGGATCACGCATAACGCATAAAGCATAACGCATAACGCATAACGCATAACGCATAACGCATAACGCATAACGCATGACGCCTAACGCATAACGCATAACGCATAACGCATAACGTATAACTCATAAACCACAACGCATAACGCATAACGCATAACGCATAACACATAACGCCTAACGCATAACGCATAACGCATAACGCATAACGCATAACGCATAACGCAAAACGCATAACGTATAACTCATAACCCACAACGCATAACGCATAGCGCATAACGCATAACGCATAACGCATAACGCATAACGCATAACGCATAACGCATAACGCATAACGCATAACGCATAACGCATAACGCATAACGCATAACGCATAACGCATAACGCATAAAGCATAACGCATAACGCAAACCTATACAGCATAACGCATAACGCATAACGCATAACGCATAACGCATAACGCATAACGCATGACGCCTAACGCATAACGCATAACGCATAACGCATAACGTATAACTCATAAACCACAACGCATAACGCATAACGCATAACGCATAACGCATAACGCATAACGCATAACGCATAACGCATAACGCATAACGCATAACGCATAACGCATAACGCATAACGCATAACGCATAACGCATAACGCATAACGCATAACGCATAACGCATAACGCATAACGCTTAACGCATAACGCATAACGCATAACGCATAACGCATAACGCATAACGCATAACGCATAACGCATAACGCATAACGCATAACGCATAACGCATAACGCATAAAGCATAACGCATAACGCATAACGCACACGTATAACGCACAACGCATAACGCATAACGCATAACGCATAACGCATAACGCATAACGCATAACGCAAAACGCATAACGCATTACGGATAACGCATAACGCATAACGCATAACGCATAACGCATAACGCATAACGCATAAAGCATAACGCATAACGCATAACGCATAATGCATAACGCATAACGCATAACGCATAACGCATAACGCATAACGCATAACGCATAACGCATAACGCATAACGCATAACGCATAACGCATAACGCATAACGCATAACGCAAAACGCATAACGTATAACTCATAACCCACAACGCATAACGCATAGCGCATAACGTATAACTCATAACGCATAACGCATAAAGCATAACGCATCACGCATATCGCATAACGCATAACGCATAACGCATAACGCATAACGCATAACGCATAACGCATAACGCATAAAGCATAACGCATAACGCATAACGCATAACGCATAACGGATCACGCATAACGCATAAAGCATAACGCATAACGCATAACGCATAACGCATAACGCATAAGGCATAACGCATAACGCAAACGTATAACGCACAACGCATAAAGCATAACGTATAACGCATAACGCATAACGCGTAACGCATAACGCATAACGCATAACGCATAACGCATAACGCATAACGCATAACGCATAACGCATAACGCATAACGCATAACGCATAACGCATAACGCATAACGCATAACGGATAACGCATAACGCATAACGCATAACGCATAACGCATAAAGCATAACGCATAACGCATAACGCAAACCTATACCGCATAACGCATAACGCATAACGCATAACGCATAACGCATAACGCATGACGCCTAACGCATAACGCATAACGCATAACGCATAACGTATAACTCATAAACCACAACGCATAACGCATAACGCATAACGCATAACGCATAACGCATAACGGATCACGCATAAAGCATAAAGCATAACGCATAACGCATAACGCATAACGCATAAGGCATAACGCATAACGCAACCGTATAACGCACAACGCATAAAGCATAACGTATAACGCATAACGCATAACGCATAACGCATAACGCATAACGCATAACGCATAAAGCGAAACGCATAACGCATAACGCATAAAGCATAACGCATAACGCGTAACGCATAACGCGTAACGCATAACGCATAACGCATAACGCATAACGCATAACGCATAACGCCTAACGCATAACGGATCACGCATAACGCATAAAGCATAACGCATAACACATAACGCATAACGCATAACGCATAACGCATAACGCATAACGCATAAAGCATAACGCATAACGCATAACGCATAAAGCATAACGCATCACGCATATCGCATAACGCATAACGAATAACGCATAACGCATAACGCATAACGCATAACGCATAAAGCATAACGCATAACGCAAACCGCATAACGCATAACGGATCACGCATAACGCATAAAGCATAACGCATAACGCATAACGCATAACGCATAACGCATAACGCATAACGCATGACGCCTAACGCATAACGCATAACGCATAACGCATAACGTATAACTCATAAACCACAACGCATAACGCATAACGCATAACGCATAACACATAACGCCTAACGCATAACGCATAACGCATAACGCATAACGCATAACGCATAACGCAAAACGCATAACGTATAACTCATAACCCACAACGCATAACGCATAGCGCATAACGTATAACTCATAACGCATAACACATAAAGCATAACGCATCACGCATATCGCATAACGCATAACGCATAACGCATAACGCATAACGCATAACGCATAACGCATAACGCATAACGCATAACGCATAACGCAAACCGCATAACGCATAACGCACACGTATAACGCACAACGCATAACGCATAACGCATAACGCATAACGCATAACGCATAACGCATAACGCATAACGCATAACGCATAACGCATAACGCATAACGCATAACGCATAACGCATAACGCATAACGCATAACGCATAACGCTTAACGCATAACGCATAACGCATAACGCATAACGCATAACGCATAACGGATAACGCATAACGCATAACGCATAACGCATAACGCATAACGCATAAAGCATAACGCATAACGCAAACCTATACAGCATAACGCATAACGCATAACGCATAACGCATAACGCATAACGCATAACGCATAACGCCTAACGCATAACGCATAACGCATAACGCATAACGTATAACTCATAAACCACAACGCATAACGCATAACGCATAACGCATAACGCATAACGCATAACGCATAACGCATAACGCATAACGCATAACGCATAACGCATAACGCATAACGCATAACGCATAACGCATAACGCATAACGCATAACGCATAACGCATAACGCATAACGCTTAACGCATAACGCATAACGCATAACGCATAACGCATAACGCATAACGCATAACGCATAACGCATAACGCATAACGCATAACGCATAACGCATAACGCATAAAGCATAACGCATAACGCATAACGCACACGTATAACGCACAACGCATAACGCATAACGCATAACGCATAACGCATAACGCATAACGCATAACGCATAACGCAAAACGCATAACGCATAACGCATTACGGATAACGCATAACGCATAACGCATAACGCATAACGCATAACGCATAACGCATAAAGCATAACGCATAACGCATAACGCATAATGCATAACGCATAACGCATAACGCATAACGCATAACGCATAACGCATAACGCATAACGCATAACGCATAACGCATAACGCATAACGCATAACGCATAACGCATAACGCATAACGCAAAACGCATAACGTATAACTCATAACCCACAACGCATAACGCATAGCGCATAACGTATAACTCATAACGCATAACGCATAAAGCATAACGCATCACGCATATCGCATAACGCATAACGCATAACGCATAACGCATAACGCATAACGCATAACGCATAAAGCATAACGCATAACGCATAACGCATAACGCATAACGGATCACGCATAACGCATAAAGCATAACGCATAACGCATAACGCATAACGCATAAGGCATAACGCATAACGCAAACGTATAACGCACAACGCATAAAGCATAACGTATAACGCATAACGCATAACGCATAACGCATAACGCATAACGCATAACGCATAACGCATAAAGCATAACGCATAACGCATAACGCATAACGCATAACGCATAACGCATAACGCATAACGCATAACGCAAAACGCATAACGTATAACTCATAACCCACAACGCATAACGCATAGCGCATAACGTATAACTCATAACGCATAACACATAAAGCATAACGCATCACGCATATCGCATAACGCATAACGCATAACGCATAACGCATAACGCATAACGCATAACGCATAACGCATAACGCAAACCGCATAACGCATAACGCACACGTATAACGCACAACGCATAACGCATAACGCATAACGCATAACGCATAACGCATACCGCATAACGCAAAACGCATAACGCATAACGCATAACGCATAACGCATAACGCATAACGCATGACGCATAACGCAAAACGCATAACGCATAACGCATAACGCATCACGCATAACTCATAACGCATAACGCATAACCCATAACGCATAAAGCATAACGCATAACGCATAACGCATAACGCATAACGCATAACGCATAACGCATAACGCATAACGCATAACGCATAACGCATAACGCATAACGCATAACGTATAACTCATAACCCACAACGCATAACGCATAGCGCATAACGTATAACTCATAACGCATAACGCATAAAGCATAACGCATCACGCATATCGCATATCGCATAACGCATAACGCATAACGCATAAAGCATAACGCATAACGCATAACGCATAACGCATAACGCATAACGCATAACGCATAACGCATAACGCATAACGGATAACGCATAACGCATAACGCATAAAGCATAACGCATAACGCATAACGCATAACGCATAAGGCATAACGCATAACGCAAACGTATAACGCACAACGCATAAAGCATAACGTATAACGCATAACGCATAACGCATAACGCATAACGCATAACGCATAACGCATAAAGCATAACGCATAACGCATAACGCTTAACGCATAACGCATAACGCATATCGCATAACGCATAACGCATAACGCAAAACGCATAACGTATAACTCATAACCCACAACGCATAACGCATAGCGCATAACGTATAACTCATAACGCATAACGCATAAAGCATAACGCATCACGCATATCGCATAACGCATAACGCATAACGCATAACGCAAAACGCATAACGTATAACTCATAACCCACAACGCATAACGCATAGCGCATAACGTATAACTCATAACGCATAACGCATAAAGCATAACGCATCACGCATATCGCATAACGCATAACGCATAACGCATAACGCATAACGCATAACGCATAACGCATAACGCATAACGCATAACGCATAAAGCATAACGCATAACGCATAACGCATAACGCATAACGGATCACGCATAACGCATAAAGCATAACGCATAACGCATAACGCATAACGCATAAGGCATAACGCATAACGCAAACGTATAACGCACAACGCATAAAGCATAACGTATAACGCATAACGCATAACGCATAACGCATAACGCATAACGCATAACGCATAACGCATAAAGCATAACGCATAACGCATAACGCAAAACGCATAACGTATAACTCATAACCCACAACGCATAACGCATAGCGCATAACGTATAACTCATAACGCATAACGCATAAAGCATAACGCATCACGCATATCGCATAACGCATAACGCATAACGCATAACGCATAACGCATAACGCATAACGCATAACGCATAACGCATAAAGCATAACGCATAACGCATAACGCATAACGCATAACGGATCACGCATAACGCATAAAGCATAACGCATAACGCATAACGCATAACGCATAAGGCATAACGCATAACGCAAACGTATAACGCACAACGCATAAAGCATAACGTATAACGCATAACGCATCACGCATAACGCATAACGCATAACGCATAACGCATAAAGCATAACGCATAACGCATAACGCTTAACGCATAACGCATAACGCATAACGCATAACGCATAACGCAAAACGCATAACGTATAACTCATAACCCACAACGCATAACGCATAGCGCATAACGTATAACTCATAACGCATAACACATAAAGCATAACGCATCACGCATATCGCATAACGCATAACGCATAACGCATAACGCATAACGCATAACGCATAACGCATAACGCATAACGCATAACGCATAACGCATAACGCACACGTATAACGCACAACGCATAACGCATAACGCATAACGCATAACGCATAACGCATAACGCATAACGCATAACGCATAACGCATAACGCATAACGCAAAACGCATAACGCATAACGCATAACGGATCACGCATAACGCATAAATCATAACGCATAACACATAACGCATAACGCATAACGCAAACGTATAACGCACAACGCATAAAGCATAACGTATAACGCAAAACGCATAACGCCTAACGCATAACGGATCACGCATATCGCATAAAGCATAACGCATAACGCATAACGCATAACGCATAACCCATAACGCATAAAGCATAACGCATAACGCATAACGCATAACGCATAACGCATAACGCATAACGCATAACGCATAACGCATAACGCATAACGTATAACTCATAACCCACAACGCATAACGCATAGCGCATAACGTATAACTCATAACGCATAACGCATAAAGCATAACGCATCACGCATATCGCATAACGCATAACGCATAACGCATAACGCATAACGCATAACGCATAACGCATAACGCATAACGCATAACGCATAACGCATAACGCATAACGGATAACGCATAACGCATAACGCATAACGCATAACGCATAAAGCATAACGCATAACGCATAACGCAAACCTATACCGCATAACGCATAACGCATAACGCATAACGCATAACGCATGACGCCTAACGCATAACACATAACGCATAACGCATAACGTATAACTCATAAACCACAACGCATAACGCATAACGCATAACGCATAACGCATAACGCATAACGGATCACGCATAAAGCATAAAGCATAACGCATAACGCATAACGCATAACGCATAAGGCATAACGCATAACGCAAACGTATAACGCACAACGCATAAAGCATAACGTATAACGCATAACGCATAACGCATAACGCATAACGCATAAAGCGAAACGCATAACGCATAACGCATAAAGCATAACGCATAACGCGTAACGCATAACGCGTAACGCATAACGCATAACGCATAACGCATAACGCATAACCCATAACGCCTAACGCATAACGGATCACGCATAACGCATAAAGCATAACGCATAACACATAACGCATAACGCATAACGCAAACGTATAACGCACAACGCATAAAGCATAACGTATAACGCAAAACGCATAACGCCTAACGCATAACGGATCACGCATATCGCATAAAGCATAACGCATAACGCATAACGCATAACGCATAACGCATAACGCATAACGCATAACGCATAAAGCATAACGCATAACGCATAACGCTTAACGCATAACGCATAACGCATAACGCATAACGCATAACGCAAAACGCATAACGTATAACTCATAACCCACAACGCATAACGCATAGCGCATAACGTATAACTCATAACGCATAACGCATAAAGCATAACGCATCACGCATATCGCATACCGCATAACGCATAACGCATAACGCATAACGCATAACGCATAACGCATAACGCATAACGCATAACGCATAACGCATAACGCATCACGCATATCGCATAACGCATAACGAATAACGCATAACGCATAACGCATAACGCATAACGCATAAAGCATAACGCATAACGCAAACCGCATAACGCATAACGGATCACGCATAACGCATAAAGCATAACGCATAACGCATAACGCATAACGCATAAGGCATAACGCATAACGCAAACGTATAACGCACAACGCATAAAGCATAACGTATAACGCATAACGCATAACGCATAACGCTTAACGCATAACGCATAACGCATAACGCATAACGCATAACGCATAAAGCGAAACGCATAACGCATGACGCATAAAGCATAACGCATAACGCGTAACGCATAACGCATAACGCATAAAGCATAACGCATCACGCATAAAGCATAACGTATAACGCATAACGCATATTCCACAACGCATAACGAATACCGCAAAACGCATAACGCCTAACGCATAACGGATCACGCATAACGCATAAAGCATAAAGCATAACGCATAACGCATAACGCATAACGCATAAGGCATAACGCATAACGCAAACGTATAACGCACAACGCATAAAGCATAACGTATAACGCATAACGCATAACGCATAACGCTTAACGCATAACGCATAACGCATAACGCATAACGGATCACGCATAAAGCATAAAGCATAACGCATAACGCATAACGCATAACGCATAAGGCATAACGCATAACGCAAACGTATAACGCACAACGCATAAAGCATAACGTATAACGCATAACGCATAACGCATAACGCATAACGCATAACGCATAAAGCGAAACGCATAACGCATAACGCATAAAGCATAACGCATAACGCGTAACGCATAACGCGTAACGCATAACGCATAACGCATAACGCATAACGCATAACCCATAACGCCTAACGCATAACGGATCACGCATAACGCATAAAGCATAACGCATAACACATAACGCATAACGCATAACGCAAACGTATAACGCACAACGCATAAAGCATAACGTATAACGCAAAACGCATAACGCCTAACGCATAACGGATCACGCATATCGCATAAAGCATAACGCATAACGCATAACGCATAACGCATAACGCATAACGCATAACGCATAACGCATAACGCATAACGCATAACGCATAACGCATAAAGCATAACGCATAACGCATAACGCTTAACGCATAACGCATAACGCATAACGCATAACGCATAACGCAAAACGCATAACGTATAACTCATAACCCACAACGCATAACGCATAGCGCATAACGTATAACTCATAACGCATAACGCATAAAGCATAACGCATCACGCATATCGCATACCGCATAACGCATAACGCATAACGCATAACGCATAACGCATAACGCATAACGCATAACGCATAACGCATAAAGCATAACGCATCACGCATATCGCATAACGCATAACGAATAACGCATAACGCATAACGCATAACGCATAACGCATAAAGCATAACGCATAACGCAAACCGCATAACGCATAACGGATCACGCATAACGCATAAAGCATAACGCATAACGCATAACGCATAACGCATAAGGCATAACGCATAACGCAAACGTATAACGCACAACGCATAAAGCATAACGTATAACGCATAACGCATAACGCATAACGCTTAACGCATAACGCATAACGCATAACGCATAACGCATAACGCATAACGCATAAAGCGAAACGCATAACGCATGACGCATAAAGCATAACGCATAACGCGTAACGCATAACGCATAACGCATAAAGCATAACGCATCACGCATAAAGCATAACGTATAACGCATAACGCATAATCCACAACGCATAACGAATACCGCAAAACGCATAACGCCTAACGCATAACGGATCACGCATAACGCATAAAGCATAAAGCATAACGCATAACGCATAACGCATAACGCATAAGGCATAACGCATAACGCAAACGTATAACGCACAACGCATAAAGCATAACGTATAACGCATAACGCATAACGCATAACGCATAACGCTTAACGCATAACGCATAACGCATAACGCATAACGCATAACGCATAACGCATAAAGCGAAACGCATAACGCATAACGCATAACGCATAACGCATGACGCCTAACGCATAACGCATAACGCATAACGCATAACGCATAACGCATAACGTATAACTCATAAACCACAACGCATAACGCATAACGCATAACGCATAACGGATCACGCATAAAGCATAAAGCATAACGCATAACGCATAACGCATAACGCATAAGGCATAACGCATAACGCAAACGTATAACGCACAACGCATAAAGCATAACGTATAACGCATAACGCATAACGCATAACGCATAACGCATAACGCATAACGCATAACGCATAACGCATAAAGCGAAACGCATAACGCATAACGCATAAAGCATAACGCATAACGCGTAACGCATAACGCGTAACGCATAACGCATAACGCATAACGCATAACGCATAACGCATAACGCCTAACGCATAACGGATCACGCATAACGCATAAAGCATAACGCATAACACATAACGCATAACGCATAACGCAAACGTATAACGCACAACGCATAAAGCATAACGTATAACGCAAAACGCATAACGCCTAACGCATAACGTATCACGCATATCGCATAAAGCATAACGCATAACGCATAACGCATAACGCATAACGCATAACGCATAACGCATAACGCATAACGCATAACGCATAACGCATAACGCATAAAGCATAACGCATAACGCTTAACGCTTAACGCATAACGCATAACGCATAACGCATAACGCATAACGCATAAAGCGAAACGCATAACGCATGACGCATAAAGCATAACGCATAACGCGTAACGCATAACGCATAACGCATAAAGCATAACGCATCACGCATAAAGCATAACGTATAACGCATAACGCATAATCCACAACGCATAACGAATACCGCAAAACGCATAACGCCTAACGCATAACGGATCACGCATAACGCATAAAGCATAACGCATAACAAATAACGCATAACGCATAACGCATAACGCATAACGCATAATCCACAACGCATAACGAATACCGCAAAACGCATAACGCCTAACGCATAACGGATCACGCATAACGCATAAAGCATAACGCATAACAAATAACGCATAACGCATAACGCATAACGCATAACGCATAACGCATAACGGATCACGCATAACGCATAAAGCATAACGCATAACGCATAACGCATAACGCATAACGCATAAGGCATAACGCATAACGCAAACGTATAACGCACAACGCATAAAGCATAACGTATAACGCATAACGCATAACGCATAACGCATAACGCATAACGCATAACGCATAAAGCATAACGCATAACGCATAACGCAAAACGCATAACGTATAACTCATAACCCACAACGCATAACGCATAGCGCATAACGTATAACTCATAACGCATAACGCATAAAGCATAACGCATCACGCATATCGCATAACGCATAACGCATAACGCATAACGCATAACGCATAACGCATAACGCATAACGCATAACGCATAAAGCATAACGCATAACGCATAACGCATAACGCATAACGGATCACGCATAACGCATAAAGCATAACGCATAACGCATAACGCATAACGCATAAGGCATAACGCATAACGCAAACGTATAACGCACAACGCATAAAGCATAACGTATAACGCATAACGCATAACGCATAACGCATAACGCATAACGCATAACGCATAAAGCATAACGCATAACGCATAACGCTTAACGCATAACGCATAACGCATAACGCATAACGCATAACGCAAAACGCATAACGTATAACTCATAACCCACAACGCATAACGCATAGCGCATAACGTATAACTCATAACGCATAACACATAAAGCATAACGCATCACGCATATCGCAAAACGCATAACGCATAACGCATAACGCATAACGCATAACGCATAACGCATAACGCATAACGCATAACGCATAACGCATAACGCATAATGCATAACGCATAACGCAAACGTATAACGCACAACGCATAAAGCATAACGTATAACGCATAACGCATAACGCTTAACGCATAACGCATAACGCATAACGCATAACGCATAACGCAAAACGCATAACGTATAACTCATAACCCACAACGCATAACGCATAGCGCATAACGTATAACGCAAAACGCATAACGTATAACTCATAACCCACAACGCATAACGCATAGCGCATAACGTATAACTCATAACGCATAACGCATAAAGCATAACGCATCACGCATATCGCATACCGCATAACGCATAACGCATAACGCATAACGCATAACGCATAACGCATAACGCATAACGCATAACGCATAAAGCATAACGCATCACGCATATCGCATAACGCATAACGAATAACGCATAACGCATAACGCATAACGCATAACGCATAAAGCATAACGCATAACGCATAACGCATAACGCATAACGCATAAAGCATAACGCATAACGCGTAACGCATAACGCGTAACGCATAACGCATAACGCATAACGCATAACGCATAACCCATAACGCCTAACGCATAACGGATCACGCATAACGCATAAAGCATAACGCATAACACATAACGCATAACGCATAACGCAAACGTATAACGCACAACGCATAAAGCATAACGTATAACGCAAAACGCATAACGCCTAACGCATAACGGATCACGCATATCGCATAAAGCATAACGCATAACGCATAACGCATAACGCATAACGCATAACGCATAACGCATAACGCATAACGCATAACGCATAACGCATAAAGCATAACGCATAACGCATAACGCTTAACGCATAACGCATAACGCATAACGCATAACGCATAACGCAAAACGCATAACGTATAACTCATAACCCACAACGCATAACGCATAGCGCATAACGTATAACTCATAACGCATAACGCATAAAGCATAACGCATCACGCATATCGCATACCGCATAACGCATAACGCATAACGCATAACGCATAACGCATAACGCATAACGCATAACGCATAACGCATAAAGCATAACGCATCACGCATATCGCATAACGCATAACGAATAACGCATAACGCATAACGCATAACGCATAACGCATAAAGCATAACGCATAACGCAAACCGCATAACGCATAACGGATCACGCATAACGCATAAAGCATAACGCATAACGCATAACGCATAACGCATAAGGCATAACGCATAACGCAAACGTATAACGCACAACGCATAAAGCATAACGTATAACGCATAACGCATAACGCATAACGCTTAACGCATAACGCATAACGCATAACGCATAACGCATAACGCATAAAGCGAAACGCATAACGCATGACGCATAAAGCATAACGCATAACGCGTAACGCATAACGCATAACGCATAAAGCATAACGCATCACGCATAAAGCATAACGTATAACGCATAACGCATAATCCACAACGCATAACGAATACCGCAAAACGCATAACGCCTAACGCATAACGGATCACGCATAACGCATAAAGCATAAAGCATAACGCATAACGCATAACGCATAACGCATAAGGCATAACGCATAACGCAAACGTATAACGCACAACGCATAAAGCATAACGTATAACGCATAACGCATAACGCATAACGCTTAACGCATAACGCATAACGCATAACGCATAACGCATAACGCATAAAGCGAAACGCATAACGCATAACGCATAACGCATAACGCATGACGCCTAACGCATAACGCATAACGCATAACGCATAACGCATAACGCATAACGTATAACTCATAAACCACAACGCATAACGCATAACGCATAACGCATAACGCATAACGCATAACGGATCACGCATAAAGCATAAAGCATAACGCATAACGCATAACGCATAACGCATAAGGCATAACGCATAACGCAAACGTATAACGCACAACGCATAAAGCATAACGTATAACGCATAACGCATAACGCATAACGCATAACGCATAACGCATAACGCATAACGCATAACGCATAAAGCGAAACGCATAACGCATAACGCATAAAGCATAACGCATAACGCGTAACGCATAACGCGTAACGCATAACGCATAACGCATAACGCATAACGCATAACGCATAACGCCTAACGCATAACGGATCACGCATAACGCATAAAGCATAACGCATAACACATAACGCATAACGCATAACGCAAACGTATAACGCACAACGCATAAAGCATAACGTATAACGCAAAACGCATAACGCCTAACGCATAACGTATCACGCATATCGCATAAAGCATAACGCATAACGCATAACGCATAACGCATAACGCATAACGCATAACGCATAACGCATAACGCATAACGCATAACGCATAACGCATAACGCATAACGCATAAAGCATAACGCATAACGCTTAACGCTTAACGCATAACGCATAACGCATAACGCATAACGCATAACGCATAACGCATAAAGCGAAACGCATAACGCATGACGCATAAAGCATAACGCATAACGCATAACGCATAACGCATAACGCATAAAGCATAACGCATCACGCATAAAGCATAACGTATAACGCATAACGCATAATCCACAACGCATAACGAATACCGCAAAACGCATAACGCCTAACGCATAACGGATCACGCATAACGCATAAAGCATAACGCATAACACATAACGCATAACGCATAACGCATAACGCATAACGCATAATCCACAACGCATAACGAATACCGCAAAACGCATAACGCCTAACGCATAACGGATCACGCATAACGCATAAAGCATAACGCATAACGCATAACGCATAACGCATAACGCATAACGCATAACGCATAACGCATAACGGATCACGCATAACGCATAAAGCATAACGCATAACGCATAACGCATAACGCATAACGCATAAGGCATAACGCATAACGCAAACGTATAACGCACAACGCATAAAGCATAACGTATAACGCATAACGCATAACGCATAACGCATAACGCATAACGCATAACGCATAAAGCATAACGCATAACGCATAACGCAAAACGCATAACGCATAAAGCATAACGCATAAAGCATAACGCATAACGCATAACGCATAACGCATAACGGATCACGCATAACGCATAAAGCATAACGCATAACGCATAACGCATAACGCATAAGGCATAACGCATAACGCAAACGTATAACGCACAACGCATAAAGCATAACGTATAACGCATAACGCATAACGCATAACGCATAACGCATAACGCATAACGCATAAAGCATAACGCATAACGCATAACGCTTAACGCATAACGCATAACGCATAACGGATCACGCATAACGCATAAAGCATAACGCATAACGCATAACGCATAACGCATAAGGCATAACGCATAACGCAAACGTATAACGCACAACGCATAAAGCATAACGTATAACGCATAACGCATAACGCATAACGCATAACGCATAACGCATAACGCATAAAGCATAACGCATAACGCATAACGCTTAACGCATAACGCATAACGCATAACGCATAACGCATAACGCAAAACGCATAACGTATAACTCATAACCCACAACGCATAACGCATAGCGCATAACGTATAACTCATAACGCATAACACATAAAGCATAACGCATCACGCATATCGCATAACGCATAACGCATAACGCATAACGCATAACGCATAACGCATAACGCATAACGCATAACGCATAACGCATAACGCATAACGCATAAGGCATAACGCATAACGCAAACGTATAACGCACAACGCATAAAGCATAACGTATAACGCATAACGCATAACGCTTAACGCATAACGCATAACGCATAACGCATAACGCATAACGCAAAACGCATAACGTATAACTCATAACCCACAACGCATAACGCATAGCGCATAACGTATAACTCATAACGCATAACACATAAAGCATAACGCATCACGCATATCGCATAACGCATAACGCATAACGCATAACGCATAAAGCATAACGCATAACGCATAACGCATAACGCATAACGGATCACGCATAACGCATAAAGCATAACGCATAACGCATAACGCATAACGCATAACGCATAACGTATAACTCATAACGCATAACACATAACGCATAACGCATAACGCATAACGCAAAACGCATAACGCATAACGCATAGCGCATAACGTATAACTCATAACGCATAACACATAAAGCATAACGCATCACGCATATCGCATAACGCATAACGCATAACGCATAACGCATAAAGCATAACGCATAACGCATAACGCATAACGCATAACGGATCACGCATAACGCATAAAGCATAACGCATAAAGCATAACGCATAACGCATAACGCATAACGCATAACGGATCACGCATAACGCATAAAGCATAACGCATAACGCATAACGCATAACGCATAACGCATAACGCATAACGCAAACGTATAACGCACAACGCATAAAGCATAACGTATAACGCATAACGCATAACGCATAACGCATAACGCATAACGCATAAAGCATAACGCATAACGCATAACGCTTAACGCATAACGCATAACGCATAACGCATAACGCATAACGCATAACGCATAACGCATAACGCATAACGCAAAACGCATAACGCATAACGCATTACGGATAACGCATAACGCATAACGCATAACGCATAACGCATAACGCATAACGCATAAAGCATAACGCATAACGCATAACGCATAATGCATAACGCATAACGCATAACGCATAACGCATAACGCATAACGCATAACGCATAACGCATAACGCATAACGCATAACGCAAAACGCATAACGTATAACTCATAACCCACAACGCATAACGCATAGCGCATAACGTATAACTCATAACGCATAACGCATAAAGCATAACGCATCACGCATATCGCATAACGCATAACGCATAACGCATAACGCATAACGCATAACGCATAACGCATAAAGCATAACGCATAACGCATAACGCATAACGGATCACGCATAACGCATAAAGCATAACGCATAACGCATAACGCATAACGCATAAGGCATAACGCATAACGCAAACGTATAACGCACAACGCATAAAGCATAACGTATAACGCATAACGCATAACGCATAACGCATAACGCATAACGCATAACGCATAAAGCATAACGCATAACGCATAACGCTTAACGCATAACGCATAACGCATAACGCATAACGCATAACGCAAAACGCATAACGTATAACTCATAACCCACAACGCATAACGCATAGCGCATAACGTATAACTCATAACGCATAACACATAAAGCATAACGCATCACGCATATCGCATAACGCATAACGCATAACGCATAACGCATAACGCATAACGCATAACGCATAACGCAAACCGCATAACGCATAACGCACACGTATAACGCACAACGCATAACGCATAACGCATAACGCATAACGCATAACGCATAACGTATAACTCATAACGCATAACACATAAAGCATAACGCATCACGCATATCGCATAACGCATAACGCATAACGCAAAACGCATAACGTATAACTCATAACCCACAACGCATAACGCATAGCGCATAACGTATAACTCATAACGCATAACGCATAAAGCATAACGCATCACGCATATCGCATAACGCATAACGCATAACGCATAACGCATAACGCATAACGCATAACGCATAACGCATAAAGCATAACGCATAACGCATAACGCATAACGCATAACGGATCACGCATAACGCATAAAGCATAACGCATAACGCATAACGCATAACGCATAAGGCATAACGCATAACGCAAACGTATAACGCACAACGCATAAAGCATAACGTATAACGCATAACGCATAACGCATAACGCATAACGCATAACGCATAACGCATAACGCATAAAGCATAACGCATAACGCATAACGCAAAACGCATAACGTATAACTCATAACCCACAACGCATAACGCATAGCGCATAACGTATAACTCATAACGCATAACGCATAAAGCATAACGCATCACGCATATCGCATAACGCATAACGCATAACGCATAACGCATAACGCATAACGCATAACGCATAACGCATAACGCATAAAGCATAACGCATAACGCATAACGCATAACGCATAACGGATCACGCATAACGCATAAAGCATAACGCATAACGCATAACGCATAACGCATAAGGCATAACGCATAACGCAAACGTATAACGCACAACGCATAAAGCATAACGTATAACGCATAACGCATAACGCATAACGCATAACGCATAACGCATAACGCATAAAGCATAACGCATAACGCATAACGCTTAACGCATAACGCATAACGCATAACGCATAACGCATAACGCAAAACGCATAACGTATAACTCATAACCCACAACGCATAACGCATAGCGCATAACGTATAACTCATAACGCATAACACATAAAGCATAACGCATCACGCATATCGCATAACGCATAACGCATAACGCATAACGCATAACGCATAACGCATAACGCATAACGCATAACGCAAACCGCATAACGCATAACGCACACGTATAACGCACAACGCATAACGCATAACGCATAACGCATAACGCATAACGCATAACGCATAACGCAAAACGCATAACGCATAACGCATAACGCATAACGCATAACGCATAACGCATGACGCATAACGCAAAACGCATAACGCATAACGCATAACGCATCACGCATAACTCATAACGCATAACGCATAACCCATAACGCATAAAGCATAACGCATAACGCATAACGCATAACGCATAACGCATAACGCATAACGCATAACGCATAACGCATAACGCATAACGCATAACGCATAACGTATAACTCATAACCCACAACGCATAACGCATAGCGCATAACGTATAACTCATAACGCATAAAGCATAACGCATCACGCATATCGCATAACGCATAACGCATAACGCATAAAGCATAACGCATAACGCATAACGCATAACGCATAACGCATAACGCATAACGCATAACGCATAACGCATAACGGATAACGCATAACGTATAACGCATAAAGCATAACGCATAACGCATAACGCATAAGGCATAACGCATAACGCAAACGTATAACGCACAACGCATAAAGCATAACGTATAACGCATAACGCATAACGCATAACGCATAACGCATAACGCATAACGCATAACGCATAACGCATAAAGCATAACGCATAACGCATAACGCTTAACGCATAACGCATAACGCATATCGCATAACGCATAACGCATAACGCAAAACGCATAACGTATAACTCATAACCCACAACGCATAACGCATAGCGCATAACGTATAACTCATAACGCATAACGCATAAAGCATAACGCATCACGCATATCGCATAACGCATAACGCATAACGCATAACGCAAAACGCATAACGTATAACTCATAACCCACAACGCATAACGCATAGCGCATAACGTATAACTCATAACGCATAACGCATAAAGCATAACGCATCACGCATATCGCATAACGCATAACGCATAACGCATAACGCATAACGCATAACGCATAACGCATAACGCATAACGCATAACGCATAAAGCATAACGCATAACGCATAACGCATAACGCATAACGGATCACGCATAACGCATAAAGCATAACGCATAACGCATAACGCATAACGCATAAGGCATAACGCATAACGCAAACGTATAACGCACAACGCATAAAGCATAACGTATAACGCATAACGCATAACGCATAACGCATAACGCATAACGCATAACGCATAACGCATAACGCATAAAGCATAACGCATAACGCATAACGCAAAACGCATAACGTATAACTCATAACCCACAACGCATAACGCATAGCGCATAACGTATAACTCATAACGCATAACGCATAAAGCATAACGCATCACGCATATCGCATAACGCATAACGCATAACGCATAACGCATAACGCATAACGCATAACGCATAACGCATAACGCATAAAGCATAACGCATAACGCATAACGCATAACGCATAACGGATCACGCATAACGCATAAAGCATAACGCATAACGCATAACGCATAACGCATAAGGCATAACGCATAACGCAAACGTATAACGCACAACGCATAAAGCATAACGTATAACGCATAACGCATAACGCATAACGCATAACGCATAACGCATAACGCATAAAGCATAACGCATAACGCATAACGCTTAACGCATAACGCATAACGCATAACGCATAACGCATAACGCAAAACGCATAACGTATAACTCATAACCCACAACGCATAACGCATAGCGCATAACGTATAACTCATAACGCATAACACATAAAGCATAACGCATCACGCATATCGCATAACGCATAACGCATAACGCATAACGCATAACGCATAACGCATAACGCATAACGCATAACGCATAACGCACACGTATAACGCACAACGCATAACGCATAGCGCATAACGCATAACGCATAACGCATAACGCATAACGCATAACGCATAACGCATAACGCATAACGCAAAACGCATAACGCATAACGCATAACGGATCACGCATAACGCATAAATCATAACGCATAACACATAACGCATAACGCATAACGCATAACGCAAACGTATAACGCACAACGCATAAAGCATAACGTATAACGCAAAACGCATAACGCCTAACGCATAACGGATCACGCATATCGCATAAAGCATAACGCATAACGCATAACGCATAACGCATAACCCATAACGCATAAAGCATAACGCATAACGCATAACGCATAACGCATAACGCATAACGCATAACGCATAACGCATAACGCATAACGCATAACGCATAACGTATAACTCATAACCCACAACGCATAACGCATAGCGCATAACGTATAACTCATAACGCATAACGCATAAAGCATAACGCATCACGCATATCGCATAACGCATAACGCATAACGCATAACGCATAACGCATAACGCATAACGCATAACGCATAACGCATAACGCATAACGCATAACGCATAACGCATAACGCATAACGGATAACGCATAACGCATAACGCATAACGCATAACGCATAAAGCATAACGCATAACGCATAACGCAAACCTATACCGCATAACGCATAACGCATAACGCATAACGCATAACGCATAACGCATGACGCCTAACGCATAACACATAACGCATAACGCATAACGTATAACTCATAAACCACAACGCATAACGCATAACGCATAACGCATAACGCATAACGCATAACGCATAACGGATCACGCATAAAGCATAAAGCATAACGCATAACGCATAACGCATAACGCATAAGGCATAACGCATAACGCAAACGTATAACGCACAACGCATAAAGCATAACGTATAACGCATAACGCATAACGCATAACGCATAACGCATAACGCATAAAGCGAAACGCATAACGCATAACGCATAAAGCATAACGCATAACGCGTAACGCATAACGCGTAACGCATAACGCATAACGCATAACGCATAACGCATAACGCATAACGCCTAACGCATAACGGATCACGCATAACGCATAAAGCATAACGCATAACACATAACGCATAACGCATAACGCAAACGTATAACGCACAACGCATAAAGCATAACGTATAACGCAAAACGCATAACGCCTAACGCATAACGGATCACGCATATCGCATAAAGCATAACGCATAACGCATAACGCATAACGCATAACGCATAACGCATAACGCATAACGCATAACGCATAACGCATAAAGCATAACGCATAACGCATAACGCTTAACGCATAACGCATAACGCATAACGCATAACGCATAACGCAAAACGCATAACGTATAACTCATAACCCACAACGCATAACGCATAGCGCATAACGTATAACTCATAACGCATAACGCATAAAGCATAACGCATCACGCATATCGCATACCGCATAACGCATAACGCATAACGCATAACGCATAACGCATAACGCATAACGCATAACGCATAACGCATAAAGCATAACGCATCACGCATATCGCATAACGCATAACGAATAACGCATAACGCATAACGCATAACGCATAAAGCATAACGCATAACGCAAACCGCATAACGCATAACGGATCACGCATAACGCATAAAGCATAACGCATAACGCATAACGCATAACGCATAAGGCATAACGCATAACGCAAACGTATAACGCACAACGCATAAAGCATAACGTATAACGCATAACGCATAACGCATAACGCATAACGCATAACGCATAACGCATAACGCATAACGCATAACGCATAAAGCGAAACGCATAACGCATGACGCATAAAGCATAACGCATAACGCGTAACGCATAACGCATAACGCATAAAGCATAACGCATCACGCATAAAGCATAACGTATAACGCATAACGCATAATCCACAACGCTTAACGAATACCGCAAAACGCATAACGCCTAACGCATAACGGATCACGCATAACGCATAAAGCATAAAGCATAACGCATAACGCATAACGCATAACGCATAAGGCATAACGCATAACGCAAACGTATAACGCACAACGCATAAAGCATAACGTATAACGCATAACGCATAACGCATAACGCTTAACGCATAACGCATAACGCATAACGCATAACGCATAACGCATAACGCATAAAGCGAAACGCATAACGCATAACGCATAACGCATAACGCATGACGCATAACGCATAACGCATAACGCATAACGCATAACGCATAACGCATAACGTATAACTCATAAACCACAACGCATAACGCATAACGCATAACGCATAACGCATAACGCATAACGGATCACGCATAAAGCATAAAGCATAACGCATAACGCATAACGCATAACGCATAAGGCATAACGCATAACGCAAACGTATAACGCACAACGCATAAAGCATAACGTATAACGCATAACGCATAACGCATAACGCATAACGCATAACGCATAACGCATAACGCATAACGCATAACGCATAAAGCGAAACGCATAACGCATAACGCATAAAGCATAACGCATAACGCGTAACGCATAACGCGTAACGCATAACGCATAACGCATAACGCATAACGCATAACGCATAACGCCTAACGCATAACGGATCACGCATAACGCATAAAGCATAACGCATAACACATAACGCATAACGCATAACGCAAACGTATAACGCACAACGCATAAAGCATAACGTATAACGCAAAACGCATAACGCCTAACGCATAACGGATCACGCATATCGCATAAAGCATAACGCATAACGCATAACGCATAACGCATAACGCATAACGCATAACGCATAACGCATAACGCATAAAGCATAACGCATAACGCTTAACGCTTAACGCATAACGCATAACGCATAACGCATAACGCATAACGCATAACGCATAAAGCAAAACGCATAACGCATGACGCATAAAGCATAACGCATAACGCGTAACGCATAACGCATAACGCATAAAGCATAACGCATCACGCATAAAGCATAACGTATAACGCATAACGCATAATCCACAACGCATAACGAATACCGCAAAACGCATAACGCCTAACGCATAACGGATCACGCATAACGCATAAAGCATAACGCATAACGCATAACGCATAACGCATAACGCATAACGCATAACGCATAATCCACAACGCATAACGAATACCGCAAAACGCATAACGCCTAACGCATAACGGATCACGCATAACGCATAAAGCATAACGCATAACGCATAACGCATAACGCATAACGCATAACGCATAACGCATAACGCATAACGGATCACGCATAACGCATAAAGCATAACGCATAACGCATAACGCATAACGCATAACGCATAAGGCATAACGCATAACGCAAACGTATAACGCACAACGCATAAAGCATAACGTATAACGCATAACGCATAACGCATAACGCATAACGCATAACGCATAACGCATAAAGCATAACGCATAACGCATAACGCAAAACGCATAACGTATAACTCATAACCCACAACGCATAACGCATAGCGCATAACGTATAACTCATAACGCATAACGCATAAAGCATAACGCATCACGCATATCGCATAACGCATAACGCATAACGCATAACGCATAACGCATAACGCATAACGCATAACGCATAACGCATAAAGCATAACGCATAACGGATAACGCATAACGGATCACGCATAACGCATAAAGCATAACGCATAACGCATAACGCATAACGCATAAGGCATAACGCATAACGCAAACGTATAACGCACAACGCATAAAGCATAACGTATAACGCATAACGCATAACGCATAACGCATAACGCATAACGCATAACGCATAAAGCATAACGCATAACGCATAACGCTTAACGCATAACGCATAACGCATAACGCATAACGCATAACGCAAAACGCATAACGTATAACTCATAACCCACAACGCATAACGCATAGCGCATAACGTATAACTCATAACGCATAACACATAAAGCATAACGCATCACGCATATCGCATAACGCATAACGCATAACGCATAACGCATAACGCATAACGCATAACGCATAACGCATAACGCATAACGCATAACGCATAACGCACACGTATAACGCACAACGCATAACGCATAACGCATAACGCATAACGCATAACGCATAACGCATAACGCATAACGCAAAACGCATAACGCATAACGCATAACGGATCACGCATAACGCATAAATCATAACGCATAACACATAACGCATAACGCATAACGCAAACGTATAACGCACAACGCATAAAGCATAACGTATAACGCAAAACGCATAACGCCTAACGCATAACGGATCACGCATATCGCATAAAGCATAACGCATAACGCATAACGCATAACGCATAACCCATAACGCATAAAGCATAACGCATAACGCATAACGCATAACGCATAACGCATAACGCATAACGCATAACGCATAACGCATAACGTATAACTCATAACCCACAACGCATAACGCATAGCGCATAACGTATAACTCATAACGCATAACGCATAAAGCATAACGCATCACGCATATCGCATAACGCATAACGCATAACGCATAACGCATAACGCATAACGCATAACGCATAACGCATAACGCATAACGCATAACGCATAACGCATAACGCATAACGGATAACGCATAACGCATAACGCATAACGCATAACGCATAAAGCATAACGCATAACGCATAACGCAAACCTATACCGCATAACGCATAACGCATAACGCATAACGCATAACGCATAACGCATGACGCCTAACGCATAACGCATAACGCATAACGCATAACGTATAACTCATAAACCACAACGCATAACGCATAACGCATAACGCATAACGCATAACGCATAACGCATAACGGATCACGCATAAAGCATAAAGCATAACGCATAACGCATAACGCATAACGCATAAGGCATAACGCATAACGCAAACGTATAACGCACAACGCATAAAGCATAACGTATAACGCATAACGCATAACGCATAACGCATAACGCATATCGCATAACGCATAAAGCGAAACGCATAACGCATAACGCATAAAGCATAACGCATAACGCGTAACGCATAACGCGTAACGCATAACGCATAACGCATAACGCATAACGCATAACGCATAACGCCTAACGCATAACGGATGACGCATAACGCATAAAGCATAACGCATAACACATAACGCATAACGCATAACGCAAACGTATAACGCACAACGCATAAAGCATAACGTATAACGCAAAACGCATAACGCCTAACGCATAACGGATCACGCATATCGCATAAAGCATAACGCATAACGCATAACGCATAACGCATAACGCATAACGCATAACGCATAACGCATAAAGCATAACGCATAACGCATAACGCTTAACGCATAACGCATAACGCATAACGCATAACGCATAACGCATAACGCAAAACGCATAACGTATAACTCATAACCCACAACGCATAACGCATAGCGCATAACGTATAACTCATAACGCATAACGCATAAAGCATAACGCATCACGCATATCGCATAACGCATAACGCATAACGCATAACGCATAACGCATAACGCATAACGCATAACGCATAAAGCATAACGCATCACGCATATCGCATAACGCATAACGAATAACGCATAACGCATAACGCATAACGCATAACGCATAAAGCATAACGCATAACGCAAACCGCATAACGCATAACGGATCACGCATAACGCATAAAGCATAACGCATAACGCATAACGCATAACGCATAAGGCATAACGCATAACGCAAACGTATAACGCACAACGCATAAAGCATAACGTATAACGCATAACGCATAACGCATAACGCTTAACGCATAACGCATAACGCATAACGCATAACGCATAAAGCGAAACGCATAACGCATGACGCATAAAGCATAACGCATAACGCGTAACGCATAACGCATAACGCATAAAGCATAACGCATCACGCATAAAGCATAACGTATAACGCATAACGCATAATCCACAACGCATAACGAATACCGCAAAACGCATAACGCCTAACGCATAACGGATCACGCATAACGCATAAAGCATAAAGCATAACGCATAACGCATAACGCATAACGCATAAGGCATAACGCATAACGCAAACGTATAACGCACAACGCATAAAGCATAACGTATAACGCATAACGCATAACGCATAACGCTTAACGCATAACGCATAACGCATAACGCATAACGCACAACGCATAACGCATAAAGCGAAACGCATAACGCATAACGCATAACGCATGACGCCTAAAGCATAACGCATAACGCATAACGCATAACGCATAACGCATAACGTATAACTCATAAACCACAACGCATAACGCATAACGCATAACGCATAACGCATAACGGATCACGCATAAAGCATAAAGCATAACGCATAACGCATAACGCATAACGCATAAGGCATAACGCATAACGCAAACGTATAACGCACAACGCATAAAGCATAACGTATAACGCATAACGCATAACGCATAACGCATAACGCATAACGCATAACGCATAACGCATAAAGCGAAACGCATAACGCATAACGCATAAAGCATAACGCATAACGCGTAACGCATAACGCGTAACGCATAACGCATAAAGCATAAAGCATAACGCATAACGCATAACGCATAACGCATAAGGCATAACGCATAACGCAAACGTATAACGCACAACGCATAAAGCATAACGTATAACGCATAACGCATAACGCATAACGCTTAACGCATAACGCATAACGCATAACGCATAACGCACAACGCATAACGCATAAAGCGAAACGCATAACGCATAACGCATAACGCATAACGCATGACGCCTAAAGCATAACGCATAACGCATAACGCATAACGCATAACGCATAACGTATAACTCATAAACCACAACGCATAACGCATAACGCATAACGCATAACGCATAACGGATCACGCATAAAGCATAAAGCATAACGCATAACGCATAACGCATAACGCATAAGGCATAACGCATAACGCAAACGTATAACGCACAACGCATAAAGCATAACGTATAACGCATAACGCATAACGCATAACGCATAACGCATAACGCATAACGCATAACGCATAAAGCGAAACGCATAACGCATAACGCATAAAGCATAACGCATAACGCATAACGCGTAACGCATAACGCATAAAGCATAACGCATAACACATAACGCATAACGCAAACGCAAACGTATAACGCACAACGCATAAAGCATAACGTATAACGCAAAACGCATAACGCCTAACGCATAACGGATCACGCATATCGCATAAAGCATAACGCATAACGCATAACGCATAACGCATAACGCATAACGCATAACGCATAACGCATAACGCATAACGCATAACGCATAACGCATAAACCAATAACGCACAACGCATAACGCATAACGAACAACGCCTAACGCATAATGCATAACGCATAACGCATAACGCATAACGCATAACGCATAACTCATAACCCACAACGCATAACGCATAACGTATAACTCATAACGCATAACGCATAAAGCATAACGCATCACGCATAACGCATAACGCGAAACGCATAACGCATAACGCATAATACATAACGCATAACGCATACCGTATAACGCATAACGCATAACGCATAACGAACAACGCATAACGCATAATGCATAACGCATAACGCATAACGCATAACGCATAACGCATAACGCGAAACGCATAACGCATAACGCATAACGCATAACGCATAATACATAACGCATAACGCATACCGTATAAGGCATAACGCATAACGCATAACGAACAACGCATAACGCATAATGCATAACGCATAACGCATAACGCATAACGCATAACGCATAACGCATAACGCACTACGCATAACGCATAACGAACAACGCCTAACGCATAATGCATAACGCATAACGCATAACGCATAACGCATAACTCATAACCCACAACGCATAACGCATTACGCATAAAGCATAACGCATCACGCATAACGCATAACGCATAACGCGAAACGCATAACGCATAACCCATAACGCATAATACATAACGCATAACGCATACCGTAAAACGCAGAACGCATAACGCATAACGAACAACGCATAACGCATAATGCATAACGCATAACGCATAACGCATAACACATAACGCATAAAGCATAACGCATCACGCATAAAGCATAACGTATAACGCATAACGCATAATGCACAACGCATAACGAATACCGCAAAACGCATAACGCCTAACGCATAACGGATCACGCATAACATATAAAGCATAACGCAGAACGCATAACGCATAACGCAAACGTATAACGCACAACGCATAAAGCATATCGCATAAGGCATAACGCATAACGCATAACGCATAACGCATACCGCATAACGCATAACGCATAACGCATAACGCATAACGCATAACGCATAACGCATAACGCATAACGCATAACGCATGACGCCTAACGCATAACGCATAACGCATACCGCATAACGTATAACTCATAACCCACAACGCATAACGCATAACGCATAACGCATAACGCATAACGCATAACGCATAACGTATAACTCATAACCCACAACGCATAACGCATAGCGCATAACGTATAACTCATAACGCATAACGCATAAAGCATAACGCATCACGCATATCGCATAACGCATAACGCATAACGCATAACGCATAACGCATAACGCATAACGCATAACGCATAACGCATAACGCATAACGCATAACGCATAACGGATAACGCATAACGCATAACGCATAACGCATAACGCATAACGCATAACGCATAAAGCATAACGCATAACGCATAACGCTTAACGCATAACGCATAACGCATAACGCATAACGCATAACGCAAAACGCATAACGTATAACTCATAACCCACAACGCATAACGCATAGCGCATAACGTATAACTCATAACGCATAACACATAAAGCATAACGCATCACGCATATCGCATAACGCATAACGCATAACGCATAACGCATAACGCATAACGCATAACGCATAACGCATAACGCATAAAGCATAACGCATCACGCATATCGCATAACGCATAACGAATAACGCATAACGCATAACGCATAACGCATAACGCATAAAGCATAACGCATAACGCAAACCGCATAACGCATAACGGATCACGCATAACGCATAAAGCATAACGCATAACGCATAACGCATAACGCATAAGGCATAACGCATAACGCAAACGTATAACGCACAACGCATAAAGCATAACGTATAACGCATAACGCATAACGCATAACGCATAACGCATAACGCATAACGCATAACGCATAACGCATAACGCATAAAGCGAAACGCATAACGCATGACGCATAAAGCATAACGCATAACGCGTAACGCATAACGCATAACGCATAAAGCATAACGCATCACGCATAAAGCATAACGTATAACGCATAACGCATAATCCACAACGCTTAACGAATACCGCAAAACGCATAACGCCTAACGCATAACGGATCACGCATAACGCATAAAGCATAAAGCATAACGCATAACGCATAACGCATAACGCATAAGGCATAACGCATAACGCAAACGTATAACGCACAACGCATAAAGCATAACGTATAACGCATAACGCATAACGCATAACGCTTAACGCATAACGCATAACGCATAACGCATAACGCATAACGCATAACGCATAAAGCGAAACGCATAACGCATAACGCATAACGCATAACGCATAACGCATAACGCATAACGCATAACGCATAACGCATAACGCATAACGCATAACGTATAACTCATAAACCACAACGCATAACGCATAACGCATAACGCATAACGCATAACGCATAACGGATCACGCATAAAGCATAAAGCATAACGCATAACGCATAACGCATAACGCATAAGGCATAACGCATAACGCAAACGTATAACGCACAACGCATAAAGCATAACGTATAACGCATAACGCATAACGCATAAAGCGAAACGCATAACGCATAACGCATAAAGCATAACGCATAACGCGTAACGCATAACGCGTAACGCATAACGCATAACGCATAACGCATAACGCATAACGCATAACGCCTAACGCATAACGGATCACGCATAACGCATAAAGCATAACGCATAACACATAACGCATAACGCATAACGCAAACGTATAACGCACAACGCATAAAGCATAACGTATAACGCAAAACGCATAACGCCTAACGCATAACGGATCACGCATATCGCATAAAGCATAACGCATAACGCATAACGCATAACGCATAACGCATAACGCATAACGCATAACGCATAACGCATAACGCATAACGCATAACGCATAACGCATAACGCATAAAGCATAACGCATAACGCTTAACGCTTAACGCATAACGCATAACGCATAACGCATAACGCATAACGCATAACGCATAAAGCGAAACGCATAACGCATGACGCATAAAGCATAACGCATAACGCGTAACGCATAACGCATAACGCATAAAGCATAACGCATCACGCATAAAGCATAACGTATAACGCATAACGCATAATCCACAACGCATAACGAATACCGCAAAACGCATAACGCCTAACGCATAACGGATCACGCATAACGCATAAAGCATAACGCATAACAAATAACGCATAACGCATAACGCATAACGCATAACGCATAATCCACAACGCATAACGAATACCGCAAAACGCATAACGCCTAACGCATAACGGATCACGCATAACGCATAAAGCATAACGCATAACAAATAACGCATAACGCATAACGCATAACGCATAACGCATAACGCATAACGCATAACGCATAAAGCATAACGCATCACGCATATCGCATAACGCATAACGAATAACGCATAACGCATAACGCATAACGCATAACGCATCACGCATATCGCATAACGCATAACGCATAACGCATAACGCATAACGCATAACGCATAACGCATAACGCATAACGCATAAAGCATAACGCATCACGCATATCGCATAACGCATAACGAATAACGCATAACGCATAACGCATAACGCATAACGCATAAAGCATAACGCATAACGCAAACCGCATAACGCATAACGGATCACGCATAACGCATAAAGCATAACGCATAACGCATAACGCATAACGCATAAGGCATAACGCATAACGCAAACGTATAACGCACAACGCATAAAGCATAACGTATAACGCATAACGCATAACGCATAAGGCTTAACGCATAACGCATAACGCATAACGCATAACGCATAACGCATAAAGCGAAACGCATAACGCATGACGCATAAAGCATAACGCATAACGCGTAACGCATAACGCATAACGCATAAAGCATAACGCATCACGCATAAAGCATAACGTATAACGCATAACGCATAATGCACAACGCTTAACGAATACCGCAAAACGCATAACGCCTAACGCATAACGGATCACGCATAACGCATAAAGCATAACGCATAACGCATAACGCATAACGCATAACGCATAAGGCATAACGCATAACGCAAACGTATAACGCACAACGCATAACGCATAACGTATAACGCATAACGCATAACGCATAACGCATAACGCATAACGCATAACGCATAACGCATAACGCATAACGCATAACGCATAAAGCGAAACGCATAACGCATAACGCATAACGCATAACGCATGACGCCTAACGCATAACGCATAACGCATAACGCATAACGCATAACGCATAACGTATAACTCATAAACCACAACGCATAACGCATAACGCATAACGCATAACGCATAACGCATAACGGATCACGCATAAAGCATAAAGCATAACGCATAACGCATAACGCATAACGCATAAGGCATAACGCATAACGCAAACGTATAACGCACAACGCATAAAGCATAACGTATAACGCATAACGCATAACGCATAACGCATAACGCATAACGCATAACGCATAACGCATAACGCATAAAGCAAAACGCATAACGCATAACGCATAAAGCATAACGCATAACGCGTAACGCATAACGCGTAACGCATAACGCATAACGCATAACGCATAACGCATAACGCATAACGCCTAACGCATAACGGATCACGCATAACGCATAAAGCATAACGCATAACACATAACGCATAACGCATAACGCAAACGTATAACGCACAACGCATAAAGCATAACGTATAACGCAAAACGCATAACGCCTAACGCATAACGGATCACGCATATCGCATAAAGCATAACGCATAACGCATAACGCATAACGCATAACGCATAACGCATAACGCATAACGCATAACGCATAACGCATAACGCATAACGCATAACGCATAAAGCATAACGCATAACGCTTAACGCTTAACGCATAACGCATAACGCATAACGCATAACGCATAACGCATAACGCATAAAGCGAAACGCATAACGCATGACGCATAAAGCATAACGCATAACGCGTAACGCATAACGCATAACGCATAAAGCATAACGCATCACGCATAAAGCATAACGTATAACGCATAACGCATAATCCACAACGCATAACGAATACCGCAAAACGCATAACGCCTAACGCATAACGGATCACGCATAACGCATAAAGCATAACGCATAACGCATAACGCATAACGCATAACGCATAACGCATAACGCATAATCCACAACGCATAACGAATACCGCAAAACGCATAACGCCTAACGCATAACGGATCACGCATAACGCATAAAGCATAACGCATAACAAATAACGCATAACGCATAACGCATAACGCATAACGCATAACGCATAACGGATCACGCATAACGCATAAAGCATAACGCATAACGCATAACGCATAACGCATAACGCATAACGCATAACGCAAAACGCATAACGTATAACTCATAACCCACAACGCATAACGCATAGCGCATAACGTATAACTCATAACGCATAACGCATAAAGCATAACGCATCACGCATATCGCATAACGCATAACGCATAACGCATAACGCATAACGCATAACGCATAACGCATAACGCATAACGCATAAAGCATAACGCATAACGCATAACGCATAACGCATAACGGATCACGCATAACGCATAAAGCATAACGCATAACGCATAACGCATAACGCATAAGGCATAACGCATAACGCAAACGTATAACGCACAACGCATAAAGCATAACGTATAACGCATAACGCATAACGCATAACGCATAACGCATAACGCATAACGCATAACGCATAAAGCATAACGCATAACGCATAACGCTTAACGCATAACGCATAACGCATAACGCATAACGCATAACGCAAAACGCATAACGTATAACTCATAACCCACAACGCATAACGCATAGCGCATAACGTATAACTCATAACGCATAACACATAAAGCATAACGCATCACGCATATCGCATAACGCATAACGCATAACGCATAACGCATAACGCATAACGCATAACGCATAACGCCTAACGCATAACGCATAACGCATAACGCACACGTATAACGCACAACGCATAACGCATAACGCATAACGCATAACGCATAACGCATAACGCATAACGCATAACGCATAACGCAAAACGCATAACGCATAACGCATAACGGATCACGCATAACGCATAAATCATAACGCATAACACATAACGCATAACGCATAACGCAAACGTATAACGCACAACGCATAAAGCATAACGTATAACGCAAAACGCATAACGCCTAACGCATAACGGATCACGCATATCGCATAAAGCATAACGCATAACGCATAACGCATAACGCATAACCCATAACGCATAAAGCATAACGCATAACGCATAACGCATAACGCATAACGCATAACGCATAACGCATAACGCATAACGCATAACGTATAACTCATAACCCACAACGCATAACGCATAGCGCATAACGTATAACTCATAACGCATAACGCATAAAGCATAACGCATCACGCATATCGCATAACGCATAACGCATAACGCATAACGCATAACGCATAACGCATAACGCATAACGCATAACGCATAACGCATAACGCATAACGCATAACGGATAACGCATAACGCATAACGCATAACGCATAACGCATAAAGCATAACGCATAACGCATAACGCAAACCTATACCGCATAACGCATAACGCATAACGCATAACGCATAACGCATAACGCATGACGCCTAACGCATAACGCATAACGCATAACGCATAACGTATAACTCATAAACCACAACGCATAACGCATAACGCATAACGCATAACGCATAACGCATAACGGATCACGCATAAAGCATAAAGCATAACGCATAACGCATAACGCATAACGCATAAGGCATAACGCATAACGCAAACGTATAACGCACAACGCATAAAGCATAACGTATAACGCATAACGCATAACGCATAACGCATATCGCATAACGCATAAAGCGAAACGCATAACGCATAACGCATAAAGCATAACGCATAACGCGTAACGCATAACGCGTAACGCATAACGCATAACGCATAACGCATAACGCATAACGCATAACGCCTAACGCATAACGGATGACGCATAACGCATAAAGCATAACGCATAACACATAACGCATAACGCATAACGCAAACGTATAACGCACAACGCATAAAGCATAACGTATAACGCAAAACGCATAACGCCTAACGCATAACGGATCACGCATATCGCATAAAGCATAACGCATAACGCATAACGCATAACGCATAACGCATAACGCATAACGCATAACGCATAAAGCATAACGCATAACGCATAACGCTTAACGCATAACGCATAACGCATAACGCATAACGCATAACGCAAAACGCATAACGTATAACTCATAACCCACAACGCATAACGCATAGCGCATAACGTATAACTCATAACGCATAACGCATAAAGCATAACGCATCACGCATATCGCATAACGCATAACGCATAACGCATAACGCATAACGCATAACGCATAACGCATAACGCATAAAGCATAACGCATCACGCATATCGCATAACGCATAACGAATAACGCATAACGCATAACGCATAACGCATAACGCATAACGCATAAAGCATAACGCATAACGCAAACCGCATAACGCATAACGGATCACGCATAACGCATAAAGCATAACGCATAACGCATAACGCATAACGCATAAGGCATAACGCATAACGCAAACGTATAACGCACAACGCATAAAGCATAACGTATAACGCATAACGCATAACGCATAACGCTTAACGCATAACGCATAACGCATAACGCATAACGCATAACGCATAAAGCGAAACGCATAACGCATGACGCATAAAGCATAACGCATAACGCGTAACGCATAACGCATAACGCATAAAGCATAACGCATCACGCATAAAGCATAACGTATAACGCATAACGCATAATCCACAACGCATAACGAATACCGCAAAACGCATAACGCCTAACGCATAACGGATCACGCATAACGCATAAAGCATAAAGCATAACGCATAACGCATAACGCATAACGCATAAGGCATAACGCATAACGCAAACGTATAACGCACAACGCATAAAGCATAACGTATAACGCATAACGCATAACGCATAACGCTTAACGCATAACGCATAACGCATAACGCATAACGCACAACGCATAACGCATAAAGCGAAACGCATAACGCATAACGCATAACGCATAACGCATGACGCCTAAAGCATAACGCATAACGCATAACGCATAACGCATAACGCATAACGTATAACTCATAAACCACAACGCATAACGCATAACGCATAACGCATAACGCATAACGGATCACGCATAAAGCATAAAGCATAAAGCGAAACGCATAACGCATAACGCATAAAGCATAACGCATAACGCGTAACGCATAACGCGTAACGCATAACGCATAAAGCATAACGCATAACACATAACGCATAACGCATAACGCAAACGTATAACGCACAACGCATAAAGCATAACGTATAACGCAAAACGCATAACGCCTAACGCATAACGGATCACGCATATCGCATAAAGCATAACGCATAACGCATAACGCATAACGCATAACGCATAACGCATAACGCATAACGCATAAACCAATAACGCACAACGCATAACGCATAACGAACAACGCCTAACGCATAATGCATAACGCATAACGCATAACGCATAACGCATAACGCATAACTCATAACCCACAACGCATAACGCATAACGTATAACTCATAACGCATAACGCATAAAGCATAACGCATCACGCATAACGCATAACGCGAAACGCATAACGCATAACGCATAATACATAACGCATAACGCATACCGTATAACGCATAACGCATAACGCATAACGAACAACGCATAACGCATAATGCATAACGCATAACGCATAACGCATAACGCATAACGCATAACGCGAAACGCATAACGCATAACGCATAACGCATAACGCATAATACATAACGCATAACGCATACCGTATAAGGCATAACGCATAACGCATAACGAACAACGCATAACGCATAATGCATAACGCATAACGCATAACGCATAACGCATAACGCATAACGCATAACGCATAACGCACTACGCATAACGCATAACGAACAACGCCTAACGCATAATGCATAACGCATAACGCATAACGCATAACGCATAACTCATAACCCACAACGCATAACGCATTACGCATAAAGCATAACGCATCACGCATAACGCATAACGCATAACGCGAAACGCATAACGCATAACCCATAACGCATAATACATAACGCATAACGCATACCGTATAACGCAGAACGCATAACGCATAACGAACAACGCATAACGCATAATGCATAACGCATAACGCATAACGCATAACGCATAACGCATAACACATAACGCATAAAGCATAACGCATCACGCATAAAGCATAACGTATAACGCATAACGCATAATGCACAACGCATAACGAATACCGCAAAACGCATAACGCCTAACGCATAACGGATCACGCATAACATATAAAGCATAACGCAGAACGCATAACGCATAACGCAAACGTATAACGCACAACGCATAAAGCATAACGCATAAGGCATAACGCATAACGCATAACGCATAACGCATACCGCATAACGCATAACGCATAACGCATAACGCATAACGCATAACGCATAACGCATAACGCATGACGCCTAACGCATAACGCATAACGCATACCGCATAACGTATAACTCATAACCCACAACGCATAACGCATAACGCATAACGCATAACGCATAACGCATAACGCATAACGCATAACGCAAAACGCATAACGTATAACTCATAACCCACAACGCATAACGCATAACGCATAACGCATAACGCATAACGCATAACGCATAACGTATAACTCATAACCCACAACGCATAACGCATAGCGCATAACGTATAACTCATAACGCATAACGCATAAAGCATAACGCATCACGCATATCGCATAACGCATAACGCATAACGCATAACGCATAACGCATAACGCATAACGCATAACGCATAACGCATAACGCATAACGCATAACGCATAACGGATAACGCATAACGCATAACGCATAACGCATAACGCATAAAGCATAACGCATAACGCATAACGCAAACCTATACCGCATAACGCATAACGCATAACGCATAACGCATAACGCATAACGCATGACGCCTAACGCATAACGCATAACGCATAACGCATAACGTATAACTCATAAACCACAACGCATAACGCATAACGCATAACGCATAACGCATAACGCATAACGCATAACGGATCACGCATAAAGCATAAAGCATAACGCATAACGCATAACGCATAACGCATAAGGCATAACGCATAACGCAAACGTATAACGCACAACGCATAAAGCATAACGTATAACGCATAACGCATAACGCATAACGCATATCGCATAACGCATAAAGCATAACGCATAACGCGTAACGCATAACGCGTAACGCATAACGCATAACGCATAACGCATAACGCATAACGCATAACGCCTAACGCATAACGGATGACGCATAACGCATAAAGCATAACGCATAACACATAACGCATAACGCATAACGCAAACGTATAACGCACAACGCATAAAGCATAACGTATAACGCAAAACGCATAACGCCTAACGCATAACGGATCACGCATATCGCATAAAGCATAACGCATAACGCATAACGCATAACGCATAACGCATAACGCATGACGCATAACGCATAAAGCATAACGCATAACGCATAACGCTTAACGCATAACGCATAACGCATAACGCATAACGCATAACGCAAAACGCATAACGTATAACTCATAACCCACAACGCATAACGCATAGCGCATAACGTATAACTCATAACGCATAACGCATAAAGCATAACGCATCACGCATATCGCATAACGCATAACGCATAACGCATAACGCATAACGCATAACGCATAACGCATAACGCATAAAGCATAACGCATCACGCATATCGCATAACGCATAACGAATAACGCATAACGCATAACGCATAACGCATAACGCATAAAGCATAACGCATAACGCAAACCGCATAACGCATAACGGATCACGCATAACGCATAAAGCATAACGCATAACGCATAACGCATAACGCATAAGGCATAACGCATAACGCAAACGTATAACGCACAACGCATAAAGCATAACGTATAACGCATAACGCATAACGCATAACGCATGACGCATAAAGCATAACGCATAACGCGTAACGCATAACGCATAACGCATAAAGCATAACGCATCACGCATAAAGCATAACGTATAACGCATAACGCATAATCCACAACGCATAACGAATACCGCAAAACGCATAACGCCTAACGCATAACGGATCACGCATAACGCATAAAGCATAAAGCATAACGCATAACGCATAACGCATAACGCATAAGGCATAACGCATAACGCAAACGTATAACGCACAACTCATAAAGCATAACGTATAACGCATAACGCATAACGCATAACGCTTAACGCATAACGCATAACGCATAACGCATAACGCACAACGCATAACGCATAAAGCGAAACGCATAACGCATAACGCATAACGCATAACGCATGACGCCTAACGCATAACGCATAACGCATAACGCATAACGCATAACGCATAACGTATAACTCATAAACCACAACGCATAACGCATAACGCATAACGCATAACGCATAACGGATCACGCATAAAGCATAAAGCATAACGCATAACGCATAACGCATAACGCATAAGGCATAACGCATAACGCAAACGTATAACGCACAACGCATAAAGCATAACGTATAACGCATAACGCATAACGCATAACGCATAACGCATAACGCATAACGCATAACGCATAAAGCGAAACGCATAACGCATAACGCATAAAGCATAACGCATAACGCGTAACGCATAACGCGTAACGCATAACGCATAAAGCATAACGCATAACACATAACGCATAACGCATAACGCAAACGTATAACGCACAACGCATAAAGCATAACGTATAACGCAAAACGCATAACGCCTAACGCATAACGGATCACGCATATCGCATAAAGCATAACGCATAACGCATAACGCATAACGCATAACGCATAACGCATAACGCATAACGCATAACGCATAACGCATAACGCATAACGCATAACCAATAACGCACAACGCATAACGCATAACGAACAACGCCTAACGCATAATGCATAACGCATAACGCATAACGCATAACGCATAACGCATAACTCATAACCCACAACGCATAACGCATAACGTATAACTCATAACGCATAACGCATAAAGCATAACGCATCACGCATAACGCATAACGCGAAACGCATAACGCATAACGCATAATACATAACGCATAACGCATACCGTATAACGCATAACGCATAACGCATAACGAACAACGCATAACGCATAACGCATAACGCATAACGCATAACGCATAACGCATAACGCATAACGCGAAACGCATAACGCATAACGCATAACGCATAACGCATAATACATAACGCATAACGCATACCGTATAAGGCATAACGCATAACGCATAACGAACAACGCATAACGCATAATGCATAACGCATAACGCATAACGCATAACGCATAACGCATAACGCATAACGCATAACGCATAACGCACTACGCATAACGCATAACGAACTACGCCTAACGCATAATGCATAACGCATAACGCATAACGCATAACGCATAACTCATAACCCACAACGCATAACGCATTACGCATAAAGCATAACGCATAACGCATAACGCATAACGCATAACGCATGACGCCTAACGCATAACGCATAACGCATACCGCATAACGTATAACTCATAACCCACAACGCATAACGCATAACGCATAACGCATAACGCATAACGCATAACGCAAAACGCATAACGTATAACTCATAACCCACAACGCATAACGCATAGCGCATAACGTATAACTCATAACGCATAACACATAAAGCATAACGCATCACGCATATCGCATAACGCATAACGCATAACGCATAACGCATAACGCATAACGCATAACGCATAACGCATAACGCATAACGCAAACCGCATAACGCATAACGCACACGTATAACGCACAACGCATAACGCATAACGCATAACGCATAACGCATAACACATAACGCATAACGCATAACGCATAACGCATAACGCATAACGCATAACGCATAACGCATAACGCATAACGCATAACGCATAACGCATAACGCATAACGCATAACGCATAACGCATAACGCATAACGCATAACGCATAACGAATAACGCATAACGCATAACGCATAACGCATAACGCATAACGCATAACGGATAACGCATAACGCATAACGCATAACGCATAACGCATAAAGCATAACGCATAACGCAAACCTATACCGCATAACGCATAACGCATAACGCATAACGCATAACGCATAACGCATAACGCATGACGCCTAACGCATAACGCATAACGCATAACGTATAACTCATAAACCACAACGCATAACGCATAACGCATAACGCATAACGCATAACGCATAACGCATAACGCATAACGCATAACGCATAACGCATAACGCAAAACGCATAACGTATAACTCATAACCCACAACGCATAACGCATAGCGCATAACGTATAACTCATAACGCATAACACATAAAGCATAACGCATCACGCATATCGCATAACGCATAACGCATAACGCATAACGCATAACGCATAACGCATAACGCATAACGCATAACGCAAACCGCATAACGCATAACGCACACGTATAACGCACAACGCATAACGCATAACGCATAACGCATAACGCATAACGCATAACGCATAACGCATAACGCATAACGCATAACGCATAACGCATAACGCATAACGCATAACGCATAACGCATAACGGATAACGCATAACGCATAACGCATAACGCATAACGCATAAAGCATAACGCATAACGCAAACCTATACCGCATAACGCATAACGCATAACGCATAACGCATAACGCATAACGCATAACGCATGACGCCTAACGCATAACGCATAACGCATAACGCATAACGTATAACTCATAAACCACAACGCATAACGCATAACGCATAACGCATAACGCATAACGCATAACGCATAACGCATAACGCATAACGCATAACGCATAACGCTTAACGCATAACGCATAACGCATAACGCATAACGCATAAAGCATAACGCATAACGCAAACCTATACCGCATAACGCATAACGCATAACGCATAACGCATAACGCATAACGCATAACGCATAACGCATAACGCATAACGCATAACGCATAACGCATAACGCAAACGTATAACGCACAACGCATAACGCATAACGCATAACGCATAACGCGTAACGCATAACGCATAATGCATAACGCATAACGCATAACGCATAACGCATAACGCATAACGCATAACGCACAACGCATAAAGCATAACGTATAACGCATAACGCATAACTCATAACGCTTAACGCATAACGCATAACGCATAACGCAGAACGCATAACGCAAAACGCATAACGTATAACTCATAACCCACAACGCATAACGCATAGCGCATAACGTATAACTCATAACGCATAACGCATAAAGCATAACGCATCACGCATATCGCATAACGCATAACGCATAACGCATAACGCATAACGCATAACGCATAACGCATAACGCATAACGCATAACGCATAACGCAAAAAACATAACGCATAACGCATAACGCATAACGCATAACGCATAACGCGAAACGCATAACGCATAACCCATAACGCATAATACATAACGCATAACGCATACCGTATAACGCATAACGCATAACGCATAACGCAAACGTATAACGCACAACGCATAACGCATAACGCATAACGCATAACGCGTAACGCATAACGCATAATGCATAACGCATAACGCATAACGCATAACGCATAACGCATAACGCATAACGCACAACGCATAAAGCATAACGTATAACCAATAAAGCATAACGCATAACGCATAACGAATACCGCAAAACGCATAACGCCTAACGCATAACGGATCACGCATAACATATAAAGCATAACGCGTAACGCATAATGCATAACGTATAACTCATAAGCCACAACGCATAACGCATAACGCATAACGCATAACGCATAACCCATAACGCATAAAGCATAACGCATAACGCATAACGCATAACTCATAACGCATAACGCATAACGCATAACGAATAACGCAAAACGCATAACGTATAACTCATAACCCACAACGCATAACGCATAGCGCATAACGTATAACTCATAACGCATAACGCATAAAGCATAACGCATCACGCATATCGCATAACGCATAACGCATAACGCATAACGCATAACGCATAACGCATAACGCGTAACGCATAACGCATAACGCATGACGCCTAACGCATAACGCATAACGCATAAAGCATAACGCATAACGCAAACCTATACCGCATAACGCATAACGCATAACGCATAACGCATAACGCATAACGCATGACGCCTAACGCATAACGCATAACGCATAACGCATAACGTATAACTCATAAACCACAACGCATAACGCATAACGCATAACGCATAACGCATAACGCATAACGCATAACGGATCACGCATAAAGCATAAAGCATAACGCATAACGCATAACGCATAACGCATAAGGCATAACGCATAACGCAAACGTATAACGCACAACGCATAAAGCATAACGTATAACGCATAACGCATAACGCATAACGCATAACGCATAACGCATAACGCATAACGCATAACGCATAACGCATAACGCATAACGCATAACGCATAACGCATAACGCATAAAGCGAAACGCATAACGCATATCGCATAAAGCATAACGCATAACGCGTAACGCATAACGCGTAACGCATAACGGATCACGCATAACGCATAAAGCATAACGCATAACACATAACGCATAACGCATAACGCAAACGTATAACGCACAACGCATAAAGCATAACGCATCACGCATATCGCATAACGCATAACGCATAACGCATAACGCATAACGCATAACGCATAACGCATAACGCGTAACGCATAACGCATAACGCATGACGCCTAACGCATAACGCATAACTCATAACGCATAACGCATAACGCATAACGCATAACGCACACGCATAACGCATAACGCATAACGCATAACGCATAACGCATAACGCATAACGCATAACGCATAACGCATAACGCATAACGCATAAAGCATAACGTATAACGCAAAACGCATAACGCCTAACGCATAACGGATCACGCATATCGCATAAAGCATAACGCATAACGCATAACGCATAACGCATAACGCATAACGCATAACGCATAACGCATAACGCATAAAGCATAACGCATAACGCATAACGCTTAACGCATAACGCATAACGCATAACGCATAACGCATAACGCATAACGCATAACGCATAATACATAACGCATAACGCATACCGTATAACGCATAACGCATAACGCATAACGAACAACGCATAACGCATAATGCATAACGCATAACGCATAACGCATAACGCATAACGCATAACGCGAAACGCATAACGCATAACCCATAACGCATAATACATAACGCATAACGCATACCGTATAACGCATAACGCATAACGCATAACGAACAACGCATAACGCATAATGCATAACGGATCACGCATAACATATAAAGCATAACGCAGAACGCATAACGCATAACGCAAACGTATAACGCACAACGCATAAAGCATAACGCATAAGGCATAACGCATAACGCATAACGCATAACGCATACCGCATAACGCATAACGCATAACGCATAACGCATAACGCATAACGCATAACGCATAACGCATAACGCATGACGCCTAACGCATAACGCATAACGCATACCGCATAACGTATAACTCATAACCCACAACGCATAACGCATAACGCATAACGCATAACGCATAACGCATAACGCATAACGCAAAACGCATAACGTATAACTCATAACCCACAACGCATAACGCATAGCGCATAACGTATAACTCATAACGCATAACACATAAAGCATAACGCATCACGCATATCGCATAACGCATAACGCATAACGCATAACGCATAACGCATAACGCATAACGCATAACGCATAACGCATAACGCATAACGCATAACGCATAACGCAAACCGCATAACGCATAACGCACACGTATAACGCACAACGCATAACGCATAACGCATAACGCATAACGCATAACGCATAACGCATAACGCATAACGCATAACGCATAACGCATAACGCATAACGCATAACGCATAACGCATAACGCATAACGCATAACGCATAACGCATAACGCATAACGCATAACGCATAACGCATAACCCATAACGCATAAAGCATAACGCATAACGCATAACGCATAACGCATAACGCATAACTCATAACGCATAACGAATAACGCAAAACGCATAACGCATAACGCATAAAGCATAACGCATAACGCATAACGCACACGTATAACGCACAACGCATAACGCATAACGCATAACGCATAACGCATAACGCATAACGCATAAAGCGAAACGCATAACGCATATCGCATAAAGCATAACGCATAACGCGTAACGCATAACGCGTAACGCATAACGGATCACGCATAACGCATAAAGCATAACGCATAACACATAACGCATAACGCATAACGCAAACGTATAACGCACAACGCATAAAGCATAACGTATAACGCAAAACGCATAACGCCTAACGCATAACGGATCACGCATATCGCATAAAGCATAACGCATAACGCATAACGCATAACGCATAACGCATAACGCATAACGCATAACGCATAACGCATAACGCATAAAGCATAACGCATAACGCATAACGCTTAACGCATAACGCATAACGCATAACGCATAACGCATAACGCAAAACGCATAACGTATAACTCATAACCCACAACGCATAACGCATAGCGCATAACGTATAACTCATAACGCATAACGCATAAAGCATAACGCATCACGCATATCGCATAACGCATAACGCATTACGCATAACGCATAACGCATAACGCATAACGCATAAAGCATAACGCATCACGCATATCGCATAACGCATAACGAATAACGCATAACGCATAACGCATAACGCATAACGCATAAAGCATAACGCATAACGCAAACCGCATAACGCATAACGGATCACGCATAACGCATAAAGCATAACGCATAACGCATAACGCATAACGCATAACGCATAAGGCATAACGCATAACGCAAACGTATAACGCACAACGCATAAAGCATAACGTATAACGCATAACGCATAACGCATAACGCATAACGCATAACGCATAACGCATAACGCATAACGCATAACGCATAACGCATAAAGCGAAACGCATAACGCATAACGCATAAAGCATAACGCATAACGCGTAACGCATAACGCATAACGCATAAAGCATAACGGATCACGCATAAAGCATAACGTATAACGCATAACGCATAATCCACAACGCATAACGAATACCGCAAAACGCATAACGCCTAACGCATAACGGATCACGCATAACGCATAAAGCATAACGCATAACACATAACGCATAACGCATAACGCAAACGTATAACGCACAACGCATAAAGCATAACGTATAACGCAAAACGCATAACGCCTAACGCATAACGGATCACGCATAACGCATAAAGCATAACGCATAACGCATAACGCATAACGCATAACGCATAACGCATAACGCATAACGCATAACGCATAACGCATAACGCATAACGCATAACGCATAACGCATAACGCATAACGCATAACGCATAACGCATAACGCATAACGCATAACGCATAACGCAAACGTATAACGCACAACGCATAACGCATAACGCATAACGCATAACGCGTAACGCATAACGCATAATGCATAACGCATAACGCATAACGCATAACGCATAACGCATAACGCATAACGCACAACGCATAAAGCATAACGTATAACGCATAACGCATAACGCATAACGCTTAACGCATAACGCATAACGCATAACGCAGAACGCATAACGCAAAACGCATAACGTATAACTCATAACCCACAACGCATAACGCATAGCGCATAACGTATAACTCATAACGCAAACGCATAAAGCATAACGCATCACGCATATCGCATAACGCATAACGCATAACGCATAACGCATAACGCATAACGCATAACGCATAACGCATAACGCATAACGCATAACGCATAACGCAAAACGCATAACGTATAACTCATAACCCACAACGCATAACGCATAGCGCATAACGTATAACTCATAACGCATAACGCATAAAGCATAACGCATCACGCATATCGCATAACGCATAACGCATTACGCATAACGCATAACGCATAACGCATAACGCATAAAGCATAACGCATCACGCATATCGCATAACGCATAACGCATAACGCATAACGCATAACGCATAACGCATAACGCATAAAGCATAACGCATAACGCAAACCGCATAACGCATAACGGATCACGCATAACGCATAAAGCATAACGCATAACGCATAACGCATAACGCATAACGCATAACGCATAACGCATAAGGCATAACGCATAACGCAAACGTATAACGCACAACGCATAAAGCATAACGTATAACGCATAACGCATAACGCATAACGCTTAACGCATAACGCATAACGCATAACGCATAACGCATAACGCATAACGCATAAAGCGAAACGCATAACGCATAACGCATAAAGCATAACGCATAACGCGTAACGCATAACGCATAACGCATAAAGCATAACGGATCACGCATAAAGCATAACGTATAACGCATAACGCATAATCCACAACGCATAACGAATACCGCAAAACGCATAACGCCTAACGCATAACGGATCACGCATAACGCATAAAGCATAACGCATAACAAATAACGCATAACGCATAACGCAAACGTATAACGCACAACGCATAAAGCATAACGTATAACGCAAAACGCATAACGCCTAACGCATAACGGATCACGCATAACGCATAAAGCATAACGCATAACGCATAACGCATAACGCATAACGCATAACGCATAACGCATAACGCATAACGCATAACGCATAACGCATAACGCATAACGCATAACGCATAACGCATAACGCAAACGTATAACGCACAACGCATAACGCATAACGCATAACGCATAACGCGTAACGCATAACGCATAACGCATAACGCATAACGCATAACGCATAACGCATAACGCATAACGCATAACGCACAACGCATAAAGCATAACGTATAACGCATAACGCATAACGCATAACGCTTAACGCATAACGCATAACGCATAACGCAGAACGCATAACGCAAAACGCATAACGTATAACTCATAACCCACAACGCATAACGCATAGCGCATAACGTATAACTCATAACGCAAACGCATAAAGCATAACGCATCACGCATATCGCATAACGCATAACGCATAACGCATAACGCATAACGCATAACGCATAACGCATAACGCATAACGCATAACGCATAACGCATAACGCATAACGCATAACGCGAAACGCATAACGCATAACCCATAACGCATAATACATAACGCATAACGCATACCGTATAACGCATAACGCATAACGCATAACGAACAACGCATAACGCATAATGCATAACGCATAACGCATAACGCATAACGCATAACGCATAACGCATAACGCATAAAGCATAACGCATCACGCATAACGCATAAAGCATAACGCATAACACATAACGCATAACGCATAACGCATAACGCAAACGTATAACGCACAACGCATAAAGCATAACGTATAACGCAAAACGCATAACGCCTAACGCATAACGGATCACGCATAACGCATAAAGCAGAACGCATAACGCATAACGCATAACGCATAACGCATAACGCATAACGCAAACTTATAACGCACAACGCATAAAGCATAACCTATAACGCATAACGCATAACGCATAACGCTTAACGCATAACGCATAACGCATAACGCATAACGCATAAAGCGTAACGCATAACGCATAATGCATAACGCATAACGCATAACGAATAACGCATAACGCATAACGCATAACGGATCACGCATAACCAATAAAGCATAACGCATAACGCATAACGAATACCGCAAAACGCATAACGCCTAACGCATAACGGATCACGCATAACATATAAAGCATAACGCGTAACGCATAATGCATAACGTATAACTCATAACGCATAACGCAAACGTATAACGCACAACGCATAACGCATAACGAACAACGCCTAACGCATAATGCATAACGCATAACGCATAACGCATAACGCATAACGCATAACGCATAACGCATAACGCATAACGCATAATGCATAACGCATAATGCATAAAGCATAACGCATAACGCATAACGCAAACGTATAACGCACAACGCATAACGCATAACGAACAACGCCTAACGCATAATGCATAACGCATAACGCATAACGCATAACGCATAACGCATAACGCATAACGCATAACGCAGAACGCATAATGCATAACGCATAACGCATAAAGCATAACGCATAACGCATAACGCAAACGTATAACGCATAACGCATAACGCATAACGCATAACGCATAACGCATAACGCATAACGCATAACGCATAACGCATAACGCATAACGCATAACGCATAACGCATAACGCATAACGCATAACGCATAACGCATAACGCATAACGCATAACGCATAACGCATAACGCATAACGCATAACGCATAACGCATAACGCATAACGCATAACGCATAACGCATAACGCATAACGCATAACGCATAATGCATAACGCATAACGCATAACGCATAACGCATAACGCATAACGCATAACGCATAACGCATAAGGCATAACGCATAAAGCATAACGCATAACGCATAACGCAAACGTATAACGCATAACGCATAACGCATAACGAACAACGCATAACGCATAATGCATAACGCATAACGCATAACGCATAACGCATAACGCATAACGCATAACGCATAAAGCATAACGCATCACGCATAAAGCATAACGTATAACGCATAACGCATAATGCACAACGCATAACGAATACCGCAAAACGCATAACACCTAACGCATAACGGATCACGCATAACATATAAAGCATAACGCAGAACGCATAACGCATAACGCAAACGTATAACGCACAACGCATAAAGCATAACGCATAACGCATGACGCCTAACGCATAGCGCATAACGCATACCGCATAACGTATAACTCATAACCCACAACGCATAACGCATAACGCATAACGCATAACGCATAACGCATAACGCATAACGCATAACGCATAACGCACACGTATAACGCACAACGCATAACGCATAACGCATAACGCATAACGCATAACGCAAAACGCTTAACGCATAACGCATAACGCATAACGCATAACGCATAACGCATAACGCATAACGCATAATACATAACGCATAACGCATACCGTATAACGCATAACGCATAACGCATAACGAACAACGCATAACGCATAATGCATAACGCATAACGCATAACGCATAACGCATAACGCATAACGCGAAACGCATAACGCATAACCCATAACGCATAATACATAACGCATAACGCATACCGTATAACGCATAACGCATAACGCATAACGAACAACGCATAACGCATAATGCATAACGGATCACGCATAACATATAAAGCATAACGCAGAACGCATAACGCATAACGCAAACGTATAACGCACAACGCATAAAGCATAACGCATAAGGCATAACGCATAACGCATAACGCATAACGCATACCGCATAACGCATAACGCATAACGCATAACGCATAACGCATAACGCATAACGCATAACGCATAACGCATGACGCCTAACGCATAACGCATAACGCATACCGCATAACGTATAACTCATAACCCACAACGCATAACGCATAACGCATAACGCATAACGCATAACGCATAACGCATAACGCAAAACGCATAACGTATAACTCATAACCCACAACGCATAACGCATAGCGCATAACGTATAACTCATAACGCATAACACATAAAGCATAACGCATCACGCATATCGCATAACGCATAACGCATAACGCATAACGCATAACGCATAACGCATAACGCATAACGCATAACGCATAACGCATAACGCATAACGCATAACGCAAACCGCATAACGCATAACGCACACGTATAACGCACAACGCATAACGCATAACGCATAACGCATAACGCATAACGCATAACGCATAACGCATAACGCATAACGCATAACGCATAACGCATAACGCATAACGCATAACGCATAACGCATAACGCATAACGCATAACGCATAACGCATAACGCATAACGCATAACGCATAACCCATAACGCATAAAGCATAACGCATAACGCATAACGCATAACGCATAACGCATAACGCATAACGCATAACGCATAACGCATAACGCATAAAGCGAAACGCATAACGCATATCGCATAAAGCATAACGCATAACGCGTAACGCATAACGCGTAACGCATAACGGATCACGCATAACGCATAAAGCATAACGCATAACACATAACGCATAACGCATAACGCAAACGTATAACGCACAACGCATAAAGCATAACGTATAACGCAAAACGCATAACGCCTAACGCATAACGGATCACGCATATCGCATAAAGCATAACGCATAACGCATAACGCATAACGCATAACGCATAACGCATAACGCATAACGCATAACGCATAACGCATAACGCATAAAGCATAACGCATAACGCATAACGCTTAACGCATAACGCATAACGCATAACGCATAACGCATAACGCAAAACGCATAACGTATAACTCATAACCCACAACGCATAACGCATAGCGCATAACGTATAACTCATAACGCATAACGCATAAAGCATAACGCATCACGCATATCGCATAACGCATAACGCATTACGCATAACGCATAACGCATAACGCATAACGCATAAAGCATAACGCATCACGCATATCGCATAACGCATAACGAATAACGCATAACGCATAACGCATAACGCATAACGCATAAAGCATAACGCATAACGCAAACCGCATAACGCATAACGGATCACGCATAACGCATAAAGCATAACGCATAACGCATAACGCATAACGCATAACGCATAAGGCATAACGCATAACGCAAACGTATAACGCACAACGCATAAAGCATAACGTATAACGCATAACGCATAACGCATAACGCTTAACGCATAACGCATAACGCATAACGCATAACGCATAACGCATAACGCATAAAGCGAAACGCATAACGCATAACGCATAAAGCATAACGCATAACGCGTAACGCATAACGCATAACGCATAAAGCATAACGGATCACGCATAAAGCATAACGTATAACGCATAACGCATAATCCACAACGCATAACGAATACCGCAAAACGCATAACGCCTAACGCATAACGGATCACGCATAACGCATAAAGCATAACGCATAACACATAACGCATAACGCATAACGCAAACGTATAACGCACAACGCATAAAGCATAACGTATAACGCAAAACGCATAACGCCTAACGCATAACGGATCACGCATAACGCATAAAGCATAACGCATAACGCATAACGCATAACGCATAACGCATAACGCATAACGCATAACGCATAACGCATAACGCATAACGCATAACGCATAACGCATAACGCATAACGCATAACGCATAACGCATAACGCATAACGCATAACGCATAACGCAAACGTATAACGCACAACGCATAACGCATAACGCATAACGCATAACGCGTAACGCATAACGCATAATGCATAACGCATAACGCATAACGCATAACGCATAACGCATAACGCATAACGCACAACGCATAAAGCATAACGTATAACGCATAACGCATAACGCATAACGCTTAACGCATAACGCATAACGCATAACGCAGAACGCATAACGCAAAACGCATAACGTATAACTCATAACCCACAACGCATAACGCATAGCGCATAACGTATAACTCATAACGCAAACGCATAAAGCATAACGCATCACGCATATCGCATAACGCATAACGCATAACGCATAACGCATAACGCATAACGCATAACGCATAACGCATAACGCATAACGCATAACGCATAACGCAAAACGCATAACGTATAACTCATAACCCACAACGCATAACGCATAGCGCATAACGTATAACTCATAACGCATAACGCATAAAGCATAACGCATCACGCATATCGCATAACGCATAACGCATTACGCATAACGCATAACGCATAACGCATAACGCATAAAGCATAACGCATCACGCATATCGCATAACGCATAACGAATAACGCATAACGCATAACGCATAACGCATAACGCATAAAGCATAACGCATAACGCAAACCGCATAACGCATAACGGATCACGCATAACGCATAAAGCATAACGCATAACGCATAACGCATAACGCATAACGCATAACGCATAACGCATAAGGCATAACGCATAACGCAAACGTATAACGCACAACGCATAAAGCATAACGTATAACGCATAACGCATAACGCATAACGCTTAACGCATAACGCATAACGCATAACGCATAACGCATAACGCATAACGCATAACGCATAAAGCGAAACGCATAACGCATAACGCATAAAGCATAACGCATAACGCGTAACGCATAACGCATAACGCATAAAGCATAACGGATCACGCATAAAGCATAACGTATAACGCATAACGCATAATCCACAACGCATAACGAATACCGCAAAACGCATAACGCCTAACGCATAACGGATCACGCATAACGCATAAAGCATAACGCATAACACATAACGCATAACGCATAACGCAAACGTATAACGCACAACGCATAAAGCATAACGTATAACGCAAAACGCATAACGCCTAACGCATAACGGATCACGCATAACGCATAAAGCATAACGCATAACGCATAACGCATAACGCATAACGCATAACGCATAACGCATAACGCATAACGCATAACGCATAACGCATAACGCATAACGCATAACGCATAACGCATAACGCATAACGCATAACGCATAACGCATAACGCATAACGCAAACGTATAACGCACAACGCATAACGCATAACGCATAACGCATAACGCGTAACGCATAACGCATAATGCATAACGCATAACGCATAACGCATAACGCATAACGCATAACGCATAACGCACAACGCATAAAGCATAACGTATAACGCATAACGCATAACGCATAACGCTTAACGCATAACGCATAACGCATAACGCAGAACGCATAACGCAAAACGCATAACGTATAACTCATAACCCACAACGCATAACGCATAGCGCATAACGTATAACTCATAACGCAAACGCATAAAGCATAACGCATCACGCATATCGCATAACGCATAACGCATAACGCATAACGCATAACGCATAACGCATAACGCATAACGCATAACGCATAACGCATAACGCATAACGCGAAACGCATAACGCATAACCCATAACGCATAATACATAACGCATAACGCATACCGTATAACGCATAACGCATAACGCATAACGAACAACGCATAACGCATAATGCATAACGCATAACGCATAACGCATAACGCATAACGCATAACGCATAACGCATAAAGCATAACGCATCACGCATAACGCATAAAGCATAACGCATAACACATAACGCATAACGCATAACGCATAACGCAAACGTATAACGCACAACGCATAAAGCATAACGTATAACGCAAAACGCATAACGCCTAACGCATAACGGATCACGCATAACGCATAAAGCAGAACGCATAACGCATAACGCATAACGCATAACGCATAACGCATAACGCAAACTTATAACGCACAACGCATAAAGCATAACCTATAACGCATAACGCATAACGCATAACGCATAACGCATAACGCATAACGCATAACGCATAACGCATAAAGCGTAACGCATAACGCATAATGCATAACGCATAACGCATAACGAATAACGCATAACGCATAACGCATAACGGATCACGCATAACCAATAAAGCATAACGCATAACGCATAACGAATACCGCAAAACGCATAACGCCTAACGCATAACGGATCACGCATAACATATAAAGCATAACGCGTAACGCATAATGCATAACGTATAACTCATAACGCATAACGCAAACGTATAACGCACAACGCATAACGCATAACGAACAACGCCTAACGCATAATGCATAACGCATAACGCATAACGCATAACGCATAACGCATAACGCATAACGCATAACGCAGAACGCATAATGCATAACGCATAATGCATAAAGCATAACGCATAACGCATAACGCAAACGTATAACGCACAACGCATAACGCATAACGAACAACGCCTAACGCATAATGCATAACGCATAACGCATAACGCATAACGCATAACGCATAACGCATAACGCATAACGCAGAACGCATAATGCATAACGCATAACGCATAAAGCATAACGCATAACGCATAACGCAAACGTATAACGCATAACGCATAACGCATAACGCATAACGCATAACGCATAACGCATAACGCATAACGCATAACGCATAACGCATAACGCATAACGCATAACGCATAACGCATAACGCATAACGCATAACGCATAACGCATAACGCATAACGCATAACGCATAACGCATAACGCATAACGCATAACGCATAACGCATAACGCATAACGCATAACGCATAACGCATAACGCATAACGCATAACGCATAACGCATAATGCATAACGCATAACGCATAACGCATAACGCATAACGCATAACGCATAACGCATAACGCATAAGGCATAACGCATAAAGCATAACGCATAACGCATAACGCAAACGTATAACGCATAACGCATAACGCATAACGAACAACGCATAACGCATAATGCATAACGCATAACGCATAACGCATAACGCATAACGCATAACGCATAAAGCATAACGCATCACGCATAAAGCATAACGTATAACGCATAACGCATAATGCACAACGCATAACGAATACCGCAAAACGCATAACACCTAACGCATAACGGATCACGCATAACATATAAAGCATAACGCAGAACGCATAACGCATAACGCAAACGTATAACGCACAACGCATAAAGCATAACGCATAACGCATGACGCCTAACGCATAGCGCATAACGCATACCGCATAACGTATAACTCATAACCCACAACGCATAACGCATAACGCATAACGCATAACGCATAACGCATAACGCATAACGCATAACGCACACGTATAACGCACAACGCATAACGCATAACGCATAACGCATAACGCATAACGCAAAACGCATAACGCATTACGGATAACGCATAACGCATAACGCATAACGCATAACGCATAACGCATAACGCATAACGCATAACGCATAACGCATAACGCATAACGGATAACGCATAACGCCTAACGCATAACGCATAACGCATAACGGATAACGCATAACGTATAACTCATAACCCACAACGCATAACGCATAACGCGTAACGTATAACTCATAACGCACAACGCATAGCGCATAACACGTCACGCATAACTCATAACGCATAACTCATAACGCATAACGCATAACGCATAACGCATAACGCATGACGCCTAACGCATAACGCATAACGCATAACGCATAACGTATAACTCATAAACCACAACGCATAACGCATAACGCATAACGCATAACGCATAACGCATAACGCATAACGCATAACGCATAACGCATAACGCATAACGCTTAACGCATAACGCATAACGCATAACGCATAACGCATAACGCATAACGCATAACGCATAACGCATAACGCATAACGCATAAAGCATAACGCATAACGCATAACGCACACGTATAACTCATAACGCACAACGCATAACGCATAACACATTACGCATAACTCATAACGCATAACTCATAACGCATAACGCATAACGCATAACGCATAACGCATTACGGATAACGCATAACGCATAACGCATAACGCATAACGCATAAAGCATAACGCATAACGCATAACGCATAACGCATAACGCATAACGCATAACGCATAACGCATAACGCATAACGCATAACGCATAACGGATAACGCATAACGCATAACGCATAACGCATAACGCATAAAGCACGAATATGTCGCGTATATAACGTATATGACGCGTATATGACGTATTTCACGCGTATATAATGTATATGTCGCGTATATGTCGTATATGTCACTAATATAACGTATATGTCGCGTATATGCCGTACATGTCGCGTATATAAGGTATATGTCGCATATATTACGAATATGTTGCGTATATAACGTATATGAAGCGTATATAACGTATATGACGAGTATATGACGTATATGAAGCGTATATAACGTATATGTCGCGTATATGACGTATATGGCGCGTATATAACGTATATGATGCCTATATAACGTATATGCCGCGTATATGACGTATATGACGCGTATATAACGTATATGACGCGTATTTGACGTATATGTCGCGTATATAACGTACATGTCGTGTTTATAACGAATATGAAACGTATATAACGTATATGTCGCGTATATGACGTATATGTCGCGTAAATAACGTATATGACGCCTATGTGACGTATATGGCGCGTATATAATTTATATGACGGGTATATAATGTATATGTCGCGTATATGACGTATATCTCGCGTATATAACGTACATGTCGCGTATATAAGGTATATGAAGCGTATATAACGTATATGTCGCGTATATAACGTATATGGTGCTTATATAACGTATATGCCGTGTATGTAACGTATATGAATCGTATATGACGTATTTGACGCGTATATAACGTATATGTCGCGTATATAACATATATGTCGCTTATATGACGTATATGTCGCGTATATAACATATATGACGCATATATAACGTATATGACGCGTATATGAGGTATATAGTGCGTATATAACGTATATTACGTGTATGTAACGTATATGAATTGTATATGACATATACAAGCGTATATAACGTATATGACGCGTATATGACGTATATGTCGCGTATATGCCGTACATGTCGCGTATATAAGGTATATGTCGCATATATAACGAATATGTTGCGTATATAACGTATATGAAGCGTATATAACGTATATGACGCGTATATGACGTATATGAAGCGTATATAACGTATATGTCGCGTATATGACGTATGTGACGCGTATATAATGTATATGACGCGTATATAACGTATTTGACGCGTATATAACGTATATGACGCGTATATAATATATATGACGCGTATATAAGGTATATGTCGCGTATATGGTGTATATGTCGCGTATATAACGTACATGTCGCGTATATAACGTATATGTCGCGTATGTAACGTATATGACGCGTATATAACGTATATGACGCGTATATGACGTATATAAAGCGTATATAACGTATATGACGCGTATATGACGTATATGTCGCGTATATAACGTATATGACGCGTATATAACGAATATGACGCGTATATAACGTATATGACGCGTATATGACGTATATGTCGCGTATATAACGTATATGACGCGTATATAACGAATATGACGCGTATATGACGTATATGACGCGTATATGACGTATATGTCGCGTATATGACGTATATGTCGCGTATATGACGTATATAAAGCGTATATAACGTATATGACGTGTAAATAACGTATATGGCGCGTATATAACGTATATGTCGCGTATATGACGTATATGTCGGGTATATAACGTATATGACGCGTATATAACGGATATGACGTGTATATAACGTATATGACGCGTATATGACGTATATGACGCGTATATAACGTATATAAAGCGTATATAACGTATATGACACGTATATAACGTATATGACGCGTATATAACGTATATGACGCGTATATAACGTATATGTCGCGCATATGACGTATATGTCGCGTATATGACGTATATAAAGCGTATATAACATATATGACGCGTATGTAAAGTATATGACGCGTATATGACATATATCAAGCGTATATAACGTCTATCAAGCGTATATAACGTATATCAAGCGTATATGACGTATATCAAGCGTATATAACGTATATGTCGCGTATATAACATTTATGACGCGTATATGACGTATATGACGCGTATATAACGTATATGTCGCGTATATGACGTATATGTCGCATATATAACGTATGTGACGCGTATATAACGTATATGTCGCGAATATAACATTTATGACGCGTATATAACGTATATGTCGCGTATATGACGTATATAAAGCGTATATAACGTATATGACGCGTATGTAAAGTATATGACGCGTATATGACATATATCAAGCGTATATGACGTCTATCATGCGTATATAACGTATATCAAGCGTATATGACGTATATCAAGCGTATATAACGTATATGTCGCGTATATAACGTATATGTCGCGTATATAACGTATATGTCGCATATATAACGCATGTGACGCGTATATAACGTATATGACGTGTAAATAACGTATATGACGCGTATATAACGTATATGTCGCGTATATGACGTATATGTCGCGTATATAACGTATATGACGCGTATATAACGTATATGTCGCGTATGTAACGTATATGTCTCGTATATAACGTATATGACGCGTATATGACGTATATGACGCGTATATAACGTATATGTCGTGTATATGACGTATACGTCGCGTATATAACGTATATGTCGCGTATATAACGTATATGACGCGTTTATAACGCAAATGACGCGTATATAACGTATATGACGCGTATATGACGTATATGAAGCGTATATAACGTATATCAAGCGTATATGACGTATATCAAGCGTATATAACGTATATGTCGCGTATATAACGTATATGACGCGTATATGACGTATATGACGCGTATATAACGAATATGACGCGTATATGACGTATATGACGCGTATATAACGAATATGACGCGTATATGACGTATATGTCGCGTATGTAACGTATATGACGCGTATATAACGCATATGACGCGTATATGACGTATATGACGCGTATATGACGTATATGACGCGTATATAACGTATATGTCGCGTATATGACGTATATAAAGCGTATATAACGTATATGACGCGTATGTAAAGTATATGACGCGTATATAACGTATATGTCGCGTTTATGACGTATATAAAGCGTATATAACGTACATGTCGCGTATATGACGTATATGTCGCGTATATAACGTATATGACGCGTATATAACGAATATGACGCGTATATGACGTATATGACGCGTATATAACGTGTACGTCGCGTATATGACGTATATGTCGCGTATGTAACGTATATGACGCGTATATAACGCATATGACGCGTATATGACGTATATGACGCGTATATGACGTATATGACGCGTATATAACGTATATGTCGCGTATATGACGTATATAAAGCGTATATAACGTATATGACGCGTATGTAAAGTATATGACGCGTATATAACGTATATGTCGCGTTTATGACGTATATGTCGCGTATATAACGTATATGATGCGTATATAACGCATATGACGCGTATATAACGTATATGACGCGTATATTACGTATATGACGCGTATATGACGTATATGACGCGTATACAACGTATATGTCGCGTATATGACGTATATGTCGCGTATATGACGTATATATCAAGCGTATATAACGTCTATCAAGCCTATATAACGTATATCAAGCGTATATGACGTATATCAAGCGTATATAACGTGTATGTCGCGTATATAACGTATATGACGCGTATATGACGTATATGACGCGTATATAACGTATATGACGCGTATATGACGTATATAAAGCGTATATAACGTACATGTCGCGTATATGACGTATATGTCGCGTATATAACGTATATGACGCGTATATAACGAATATGACGCGTATATGACGTATATGACGCGTATATAACGTGTACGTCGCGTATATGACGTATATGTCGCGTATATAACGCATATGTCGCGTATATAACGTATATGACACGTATATAAAGCATATGACGCGTATATAACGTATATGACGCGTATATGACGTATATGACGCGTATATAACGTATATGTCGCGTATATGACGTATATAAAGCGTATATAACGTATATGACGCGTATATGACGTATATGACGCGTATATAACGTATATGTCGCGTATATGACGTATATGTCGCGTATATAACGAATATGACGCGTATATGACGTATATGACGCGTATATAACGTATATCAAGCGTATATGACGTATATGACGCGTGTATAACGTATATGTCGCTTATATGACGTATATAAAGCGTATATAACGTATATGACGCGTATGTAAAGTATATGACGCGTATATGACATATATCAAGCGTATATAACGTCTATCAAGCGTATATAACGTATATCAAGCGTATATGACGTATATCAAGCGTATATAACGTATATGTCGCGTATATAACGTATATGACGCGTATATGACGTATATGACGCGTATATAACGTATATGTCGCGTATATAACGTATATGACGCGTATATAACGTATGTCACGCTTATATAGCGTATATGACGCGTATATAACGTGTATGACGCGTATATGACGTATATGACGCGTATATAACGTATATGACGCGTATATGACGTATATGACGCGTATATAACGTATATGACGCGAATATAACGTATATGACGCGTATATGACGTATATGTCGCGTATATGACGTATATAAAGCGTATATAACGTATATGACGCGTATGTAAAGTATATGACGCGTATATGACATATATCAAGCGTATATAACGTCTATCAAGCGTATATAACGTATATCAAGCGTATATGACGTATATCAAGCGTATATAACGTATATGTCGCGTATATAACGTATATGACGCGTATATGACGTATATGACGCGTATATAACGTATATGTCGCGTATATGACGTATATGTCGCATATATAACGTATGTGACGCGTATATAACGTATATGTCGCGAATATAACATTTATGACGCGTATATAACGTATATGTCGCGTATATGACGTATATAAAGCGTATATAACGTATATGACGCGTATGTAAAGTATATGACGCGTATATGACATATATCAAGCGTATATGACGTCTATCATGCGTATATAACGTATATCAAGCGTATATGACGTATATCAAGCGTATATAACGTATATGTCGCGTATATAACGTATATGTCGCGTATATAACGTATATGTCGCATATATAACGCATGTGACGCGTATATAACGTATATGACGTGTAAATAACGTATATGACGCGTATATAACGTATATGTCGCGTATATGACGTATATGTCGCGTAT
>CAKAJA020000507.1:0-46090 GCA_916610235.2 Lasioglossum morio | reverse complement strand
TGATTTTTCACGCAAAACATCGAATCGGTACAGAAACAGACGTGTGGCACAAAGATTCATCGATTCTTGCATAAACTCGATTATATCGCTTAATTTCATGGCAATTGCGGGTTTCTGCGACATATTCGCGTATTTGCATACAAATGCATCGATTTTTCACGCAAAACAACGAATCGGTACAGAAACAGACGTGTGGCACAAAGATTCATCGATGCTTGCATAAACTCGATTATATCGCTTAATTTGATGGCAATTCCTGGTTTCTGCGACATATTCGCGTATTTGCATACAAACGCATAGATTTTTCACGTAAAACAACGAATCGGTACAGAAACAGACGTGTGGCACAAAGATTCATCGATGCTTGCATAAACTCGATTATATCGCTTAATTTGATGGCAATTCCTGGTTTCTGCGACATATTCGCGTATTTGCATACAAACGCGTCGATTTTTCACGCAAAACATCGAATCGGTACAGAAACAGACGTGTGGCACAAAGATTCATCGATTCTTGCATAAACTCGATTATATCGCTTAATTTCATGGCAATTGCGGGTTTCTGCGACATATTCGCGTATTTGCATACAAATGCATCGATTTTTCACGCAAAACAACGAATCGGTACAGAAACAGACGTGTGGCACAAAGATTCATCGATTCTTGCATAAACTCGATTATATCGCTTAATTTCATGGCAATTGCGGGTTTCTGCGACATATTCGCGTATTTGCATACAAATGCATCGATTTTTCACGCAAAACAACGAATCGGTACAGAAACAGACGTGTGGCACAAAGATTCATCGATGCTTGCATAAACTCGATTATATCGCTTAATTTGATGGCAATTCCTGGTTTCTGCGACATATTCGCGTATTTGCATACAAACGCATCGATTTTTCACGCAAAACATCGAATCGGTACAGAAACAGACGTGTGGCACAAAGATTCATCGATTCTTGCATAAACTCGATTATATCGCTTAATTTCATGGCAATTGCGGGTTTCTGCGACATATTCGCGTATTTGCATACAAACGCATCGATTTTTCACGCAAAACATCGAATCGGTACAGAAACAGACGTGTGGCACAAAGATTCATCGATTCTTGCATAAACTCGATTATATCGCTTAATTTCATGGCAATTGCGGGTTTCTGCGACATATTCGCGTATTTGCATACAAATGCATCGATTTTTCACGCAAAACAACGAATCGGTACAGAAACAGACGTGTGGCACAAAGATTCATCGATGCTTGCATAAACTCGATTATATCGCTTAATTTGATGGCAATTCCTGGTTTCTGCGACATATTCGCGTATTTGCATACAAACGCATAGATTTTTCACGTAAAACAACGAATCGGTACAGAAACAGACGTGTGGCACAAAGATTCATCGATTCTTGCATAAACTCGATTATGTCGCTTAATTGCATGGCAATTCCTGGTTTCTGCGACATATTCGCGTATTTGCATACAAATGCATCGATTTTTCACGCAAAACAACGAATCGGTACAGAAACAGACGTGTGCCACAAAGATTCATCGATTCTTGCATAAACTCGATTATATCGCTTAATTTGATGGCAATTCCTGGTTTCTACGACATATTCGCGTATTTGCATACAAACGCATCGATTTTTCACGCAAAACATCGAATCGGTACAGAAACAGACGTGTGGCACAAAGATTCATCGATACTTGCATAAACTCGATTATATCGCTTAATTTCATGGCAATTGCGGGTTTCTGCGACACATTCGCGTATTTGCATACAAATGCATCGATTTTTCACGCAAAACAACGAATCGGTACAGAAACAGACGTGTGGCACAAAGATTCATCGATTCTTGCATAAACTCGATTATATCGCTTAATTTCATGGCAATTGCGGGTTTCTGCGACATATTCGCGTATTTGCATACAAATGCATCGATTTTTCACGCAAAACAACGAATCGGTACAGAAACAGACGTGTGGCACAAAGATTCATCGATGCTTGCATAAACTCGATTATATCGCTTAATTTGATGGCAATTCCTGGTTTCTGCGACATATTCGCGTATTTGCATACAAACGCATCGATTTTTCACGCAAAACATCGAATCGGTACAGAAACAGACGTGTGGCACAAAGATTCATCGATTCTTGCATAAACTCGATTATATCGCTTAATTTCATGGCAATTGCGGGTTTCTGCGACATATTCGCGTATTTGCATACAAACGCATTGATTTTTCACGCAAAACATCGAATCGGTACAGAAACAGACGTGTGGCACAAAGATTCATCGATTCTTGCATAAACTCGATTATATCGCTTAATTTCATGGCAATTGCGGGTTTCTGCGACATATTCGCGTATTTGCATACAAATGCATCGATTTTTCACGCAAAACAACGAATCGGTACAGAAACAGACGTGTGGCACAAAGATTCATCGATTCTTGCATAAACTCGATTATATCGCTTAATTTGATGGCAATTCCTGGTTTCTGCGACATATTCGCGTATTTGCATACAAACGCATCGATTTTTCACGCAAAACATCGAATCGGTACAGAAACAGACGTGTGGCACAAAGATTCATCGATTCTTGCATAAACTCGATTATATCGCTTAATTTCATGGCAATTGCGGGTTTCTGCGACATATTCGCGTATTTGCATACAAACGCATCGATTTTTCACGCAAAACATCGAATCGGTACAGAAACAGACGTGTGGCACAAAGATTCATCGATTCTTGCATAAACTCGATTATATCGCTTAATTTCATGGCAATTGCGGGTTTCTGCGACATATTCGCGTATTTGCATACAAATGCATCGATTTTTCACGCAAAACAACGAATCGGTACAGAAACAGACGTGTGGCACAAAGATTCATCGATACTTGCATAAACTCGATTATATCGCTTAATTTGATGGCAATTCCTGGTTTCTGCGACATATTCGCGCATTTGCATACAAATGCATAGATTTTTCACGTAAAACAACGAATCGGTACAGAAACAGACGTGTGGCACAAAGATTCATCGATTCTTGCATAAACTCGATTATGTCGCTTAATTGCATGGCAATTCCTGGTTTCTGCGACATATTCGCGTATTTGCATACAAATGCATCGATTTTTCACGCAAAACAACGAATCGGTACAGAAACAGACGTGTGCCACAAAGATTCATCGATTCTTGCATAAACTCGATTATATCGCTTAATTTGATGGCAATTCCTGGTTTCTACGACATATTCGCGTATTTGCATACAAACGCATCGATTTTTCACGCAAAACATCGAATCGGTACAGAAACAGACGTGTGGCACAAAGATTCATCGATACTTGCATAAACTCGATTATATCGCTTAATTTGATGGCATTTCCTGGTTTCTGCGACATATTCGCGCATTTGCATACAAATGCATAGATTTTTCACGTAAAACAACGAATCGGTACAGAAACAGACGTGTGGCACAAAGATTCATCGATTCTTGCATAAACTCGATTATGTCGCTTAATTGCATGGCAATTCCTGGTTTCTGCGACATATTCGCGTATTTGCATACAAATGCATCGATTTTTCACGCAAAAACAACGAATCGGTACAGAAACAGACGTGTGCCACAAAGATTCATCGATTCTTGCATAAACTCGATTATATCGCTTAATTTGATGGCAATTCCTGGTTTCTACGACATATTCGCGTATTTGCATACAAACGCATCGATTTTTCACGCAAAACATCGAATCGGTACAGAAAACAGACGTGTGGCACAAAGATTCATCGATACTTGCATAAACTCGATTATATCGCTTAATTTCATGGCAATTGCGGGTTTCTGCGACACATTCGCGTATTTGCATACAAATGCATCGATTTTTCACGCAAAACAACGAATCGGTACAGAAACAGACGTGTGGCACAAAGATTCATCGATTCTTGCATAAACTCGATTATATCGCTTAATTTCATGGCAATTGCGGGTTTCTGCGACATATTCGCGTATTTGCATACAAATGCATCGATTTTTCACGCAAAACAACGAATCGGTACAGAAACAGACGTGTGGCACAAAGATTCATCGATGCTTGCATAAACTCGATTATATCGCTTAATTTGATGGCAATTCCTGGTTTCTGCGACATATTCGCGTATTTGCATACAAACGCATCGATTTTTTCACGCAAAACATCGAATCGGTACAGAAACAGACGTGTGGCACAAAGATTCATCGATTCTTGCATAAACTCGATTATATCGCTTAATTTCATGGCAATTGCGGGTTTCTGCGACATATTCGCGTATTTGCATACAAATGCATCGATTTTTCACGCAAAACAACGAATCGGTACAGAAACAGACGTGTGGCACAAAGATTCATCGATTCTTGCATAAACTCGATTATATCGCTTAATTTCATGGCAATTGCGGGTTTCTGCGACATATTCGCATATTTGCATACAAACGCATCGATTTTTCACGCAAAACAACGAATCGGTACAGAAACAGACGTGTGGCACAAAGATTCCTCGATTCTTGCATAAACTCGATTATATCGCTTAATTTCATGGCAATTCCTGGTTTCTGCGACATATTCGCGTATTTGCATACAAATGCATCGATTTTTCACGCAAAACAACGAATCGGTACAGAAACAGACGTGTGGCACAAAGATTCATCGATTCTTGCATAAACTCGATTATATCGCTTAATTTCATGGCAATTCCTGGTTTCTGTGACATATTCGCGTATTTGCATACAAATGCATCGATATTTCACGCAAAACAACGAATCGGCACAGAAACAGATGTGTGGCACAAAGATTCATCGATTCTTGCATAAACTCGATTATATCGCTTAATTTGATGGCAATTCCTGGTTTCTGCGACACATTCGCGTATTTGCATACAAATGCATCGATTTTTCACGCAGAACAACGAATCGGTACAGAAACAGACGTGTGCCACAAAGATTCATCGATTCTTGCATAAACTCGATTATATCGCTTAATTTCATGGCAATTGCGGGTTTCTGCGACATATTCGCATATTTGCAAACAAACGCATCGATTTTTCACGCAAAACAACGAATCGGTACAGAAACAGACGTGTGGCACAAAGATTCCTCGATTCTTGCATAAACTCGATTATATCGCTTAATTTCATGGCAATTCCTGGTTTCTGCAACATATTCGCGTATTTGCATACAAATGCATCGATTTTTCACGCAAAACAACGAATCGGTACAGAAACAGACGTGTGCCACAAAGATTCATCGATTCTTGCATAAACTCGATTATATCGCTTAATTTGATGGCAATTCCTGGTTTCTACGACATATTCGCGTATTTGCATACAAACGCATCGATTTTTCACGCAAAACATCGAATCGGTACAGAAACAGACGTGTGGCACAAAGATTCATCGATTCTTGCATAAACTCGATTATATCGCTTAATTTCATGGCAATTGCGGGTTTCTGCGACATATTCGCGTATTTGCATACAAATGCATCGATTTTTCACGCAAAACAACGAATCGGTACAGAAACACACGTGTGGCACAAAGATTCATCGATTCTTGCATAAACTCGATTATATCGCTTAATTTGATGGCAATTCCTGGTTTCTGCGACATATTCGCGTATTTGCATACAAACGCGTCGATTTTTCACGCAAAACATCGAATCGGTACAGAAACAGACGTGTGGCACAAAGATTCATCGATTCTTGCATAAACTCGATTATATCGCTTACTTTCATGGCAATTGCGGGTTTCTGCGACATATTCGCGTATTTGCATACAAATGCATCGATTTTTCACGCAAAACAACGAATCGGTACAGAAACAGACGTGTGGCACAAAGATTCATCGATACTTGCATAAACTCGATTATATCGCTTAATTTGATGGCAATTCCTGGTTTCTGCGACATATTCGCGTATTTGCATACAAATGCATAAATTTTTCACGTAAAACAACGAATCGGTACAGAAACAGACGTGTGGCACAAAGATTCATCGATTCTTGCATAAACTCGATTATGTCGCTTAATTGCATGGCAATTCCTGGTTTCTGCGACATATTCGCGTATTTGCATACAAACGCATCGATTTTTCACGCAAAACATCGAATCGGTACAGAAACAGACGTGTGGCACAAAGATTCATCGATACTTGCATAAACTCGATTATATCGCTTAATTTCATGGCAATTGCGGGTTTCTGCGACATATTCGCGTATTTGCATACAAATGCATCGATTTTTCACGCAAAACAACGAATCGGTACAGAAACAGACGTGTGGCACAAAGATTCATCGATTCTTGCATAAACTCGATTATATCGCTTAATTTCATGGCAATTGCGGGTTTCTGCGACATATTCGCGTATTTGCATACAAATGCATCGATTTTTCACGCAAAACAACGAATCGGTACAGAAACAGACGTGTGGCACAAAGATTCATCGATACTTGCATAAACTCGATTATATCGCTTAATTTGATGGCAATTCCTGGTTTCTGCGACATATTCGCTTATTTGCATACAAATGCATAGATTTTTCACGTAAAACAACGAATCGGTACAGAAACAGACGTGTGGCACAAAGATTCATCGAGTCTTGCATAATCTCGATTATATCGCTTAATTTCATGGCAATTGCGGGTTTCTGCGACATGTTCGCGTATTTGCATACAAACACATCGATTTTTCACGCAAAACAACGAATCGGTACAGAAACAGACGTGTGGCACAAAGATTCATCGATTCTTGCATACACTCGATTATATCGCTTAATTTCATGGCAATTCCTGGTTTCTGCGACATATTCGCGTATTTGCATACAAATGCATCGATTTTTCACGCAAAACAACGAATCGGTACAGAAACACACGTGTGGCACAAAGATTCATCGATGCTTGCATAAACTCGATTATATCGCTTAATTTGATGGCAATTCCTGGTTTCTGCGACATATTCGCGTATTTGCATACAAACGCATCGATTTTTCACGCAAAACATCGAATCGGTACAGAAACAGACGTGTGGCACAAAGATTCATCGATTCTTGCATAAACTCGATTATATCGCTTAATTTCATGGCAATTGCGGGTTTCTGCGACATATTCGCGTATTTGCATACAAATGCATCGATTTTTCACGCAAAACAACGAATCGGTACAGAAACAGACGTGTGGCACAAAGATTCATCGATTCTTGCATAAACTCGATTATATCGCTTAATTTCATGGCAATTGCGGGTTTCTGCGACATATTCGCGTATTTGCATACAAATGCATCGATTTTTCACGCAAAACAACGAATCGGTACAGAAACACACGTGTGGCACAAAGATTCATCGATACTTGCATAAACTCGATTATATCGCTTAATTTGATGGCAATTCCTGGTTTCTGCGACATATTCGCGTATTTGCATACAAACGCGTCGAATTTTCACGCAAAACATCGAATTGGTACAGAAACAGACGTGTGGCACAAAGATTCATCGATTCTTGCATAAACTCGATTATATCGCTTAATTTCATGGCAATTGCGGGTTTCTGCGACATATTCGCGTATTTGCATACAAATGCATCGATTTTTCACGCAAAACAACGAATCGGTACAGAAACAGACGTGTGGCACAAAGATTCATCGATTCTTGCATAAACTCGATTATATCGCTTAATTTCATGGCAATTGCGGGTTTCTGCGACATATTCGCGTATTTGCATACAAATGCATCGATTTTTCACGCAAAACAACGAATCGGTACAGAAACAGACGTGTGGCACAAAGATTCATCGATGCTTGCATAAACTCGATTATATCGCTTAATTTGATGGCAATTCCTGGTTTCTGCGACATATTCGCGTATTTGCATACAAACGCATCGATTTTTCACGCAAAACATCGAATCGGTACAGAAACAGACGTGTGGCACAAAGATTCATCGATTCTTGCATAAACTCGATTATATCGCTTAATTTCATGGCAATTGCGGGTTTCTGCGACATATTCGCGTATTTGCATACAAACGCATCGATTTTTCACGCAAAACATCGAATCGGTACAGAAACAGACGTGTGGCACAAAGATTCATCGATTCTTGCATAAACTCGATTATATCGCTTAATTTCATGGCAATTGCGGGTTTCTGCGACATATTCGCGTATTTGCATACAGATGCATCGATTTTTCACGCAAAACAACGAATCGGTACAGAAACAGACGTGTGGCACAAAGATTCATCGATACTTGCATAAACTCGATTATATCGCTTAATTTGATGGCAATTCCTGGTTTCTGCGACATATTCGCGTATTTGCATACAAATGCATAGATTTTTCACGTAAAACAACGAATCGGTACAGAAACAGACGTGTGGCACAAAGATTCATCGATTCTTGCATAAACTCGATTATGTCGCTTAATTGCATGGCAATTCCTGGTTTCTGCGACATATTCGCGTATTTGCATACAAATGCATCGATTTTTCACGCAAAACAACGAATCGGTACAGAAACAGACGTGTGCCACAAAGATTCATCGATTCTTGCACAAACTCGATTATATCGCTTAATTTGATGGCAATTGCGGGTTTCTACGACATATTCGCGTATTTGCATACAAATGCATCGATTTTTCACGCAAAACAACGAATCGGTACAGAAACAGACGTGTGGCACAAAGATTCATCGATTCTTGCATACACTCGATTATATCGCTTAATTTCATGGCAATTCCTGGTTTCTGCGACATATTCGCGTATTTGCATACAAATGCATCGATTTTTCACGCAAAACAACGAATCGGTACAGAAACACACGTGTGGCACAAAGATTCATCGATGCTTGCATAAACTCGATTATATCGCTTAATTTGATGGCAATTCCTGGTTTCTGCGACATATTCGCGTATTTGCATACAAACGCGTCGATTTTTCACGCAAAACATCGAATCGGTACAGAAACAGACGTGTGGCACAAAGATTCATCGATTCTTGCATAAACTCGATTATATCGCTTAATTTCATGGCAATTGCGGGTTTCTGCGACATATTCGCGTATTTGCATACAAATGCATCGATTTTTCACGCAAAACAACGAATCGGTACAGAAACAGACGTGTGGCACAAAGATTCATCGATACTTGCATAAACTCGATTATATCGCTTAATTTGATGGCAATTCCTGGTTTCTGCGACATATTCGCGTATTTGCATACAAATGCATCGATTTTTCACGTAAAACAACGAATCGGTACAGAAACAGACGTGTGGCACAAAGATTCATCGATTCTTGCATAAACTCGATTATGTCGCTTAATTGCATGGCAATTCCTGGTTTCTGCGACATATTCGCGTATTTGCATACAAACGCATCGATTTTTCACGCAAAATAATTAGTTTTATCGATCGTAAATGTTGTTAATCTTAAACAAATGTTATCGGCGCTACGTTTTCGATCAATTTTTACAATAATATAGCTATTTTACAATATACCCGACGTTTCGGTTCTGATTTGAACCTTTTTCAAGGGAATTGCGTCTAGAAAGACAAAAAAAAACCAAATTTATATAAACCTTTTCTATGTGTACTGTGATTGTATATACAATATGTGGTTTGAAGACTATTTGATACGTACTTGCTATTATTTTTAGTATGAATAGTTTTAACTTTTCATGATTTGACTGAGTACTGATTGCTGTACTGGTTTAAGATGTACTAAAGTTCTTACCGGCAATAGGACAAATTGATGGAAACAAACATGGAAAAAACTGACCTACCTAGACCTATCGATTGAACATATTGATCGTTGCCATTGAGATCAAAATATGGCGGTGAATTTAAAATTCTAATTCTTAGTCATATATTTTCCCAACACATATTGTTTTATACCTGATTGGTAAATTTGAAAAATCGGCATTCTTAGAGTTGATAACAATTGTACTTTGTGATATCTTTTAGTAAAATGGAAACTATCATCATAAAACATTACTGGTTCAGTAATGTAGCGTAATATTCATGTATTTTAGGTGTTTCGTACCTAAGATTGACGCTCTGTTCTTTAATCATGTGAATCGTTTCCAGTAGTAACCTTTTTTGTAGGTTAGGTTCTCTGTCAATCACTTTAGCGTTTTTGAAATCAAATCTATGGTCAAACTCAATTGAATGCTTTGTCAATGCTGTATGTTGTGTTGGAGGTGAAAATATATTCCGTTTATGTTCAGTAATGCGAGTGTCTAAGCGTCTAGCTGTTTGTCCTATGTATTCCTGATTGCAGTCTTGGCAAGGTATTGCATATATTATGTTACAACTTTTTAACAGAGGTAGTTTATCTTTAATCGGTGGAAACCAATTTTTTAAACAGACCGGTATATTGTAGATCGTATGTATTCCAGCTTTTCTGAAAATTCTTCTTATATCATTAGCAATGTAATTCACATATGGGATCACCACAGTATTTTTCCAACTAATTGGACCTCTTGTTTTGAATCTATCCTCTTTCCGCTTCATGACGAGAAGAGGATGATGTATGTCGAAAACTCTTTCTTTGATGATGTTAGAAATAAGATGTTGTGGATACCCATTATGTGCAAGTACATCCCTAATGAGAGACAGATTATTGGATCTGAATTCAGGATTTGCTAAAAGAATGGCGCGATCAATCAAACCTTTAATAAGGCCAATTTTATGTTGTAACGGATGGAAGGAAGAATAGTTTATGTATCTACCTGACCAACTGTTTTTATGAAACCAGTTTGTTTTTAGTTCGTTGCCAGTTTTAATGATACTGACGTCAAGAAAGTTTATGTTTGAATCTTTTTCAACTTCATGAGTGAATTGAAGTCTATTGTGGAATTTGTTAAATGTGTCCAATAAGATACTCACTTCATTAGGTTTACAACACGTGAGGATGTCATCTACATATCTTTTGTAGAATGTTAATGTAAATGGTAGTTGTGAAATGGAGACATTTTCTAATTTTTCCATTACTAGATTAGCAATAACAGGTGAAATGGGTGAACCCATTGCAGTCCCAAAAATTTGTTTGTAAAATATGTTGTTAAAACTAAAAACATTTGCTTCTAATACAAATTTGACTGCTTTAGTGAATTCATCTTTTTCAATTATAGTGTGTTCTGCTAGCTCATCCCACCTTGACTGTAACACTTGTAATGCTAAATCTACCGGAACATTGGTGAATAGCGCTGTGACATCTAGTGAAATTAACTGTGAATTGTTAGGAACTTTAATGGTTCTTATTTCTTTGACAAAATGCCAACTGTCAATAGTGTGATACGGTGACTTGCCAATGATCTTGGAGAGGATACTAGATAGAAACTTGGACAATTTATACGTGGGTCCTCCAATAGAGGAAACTATAATGCGCCAAGATAACTGTTCTTTGTGTGTTTTTGGCAAAGCATAAGCCCTGGGTGTTGTTGCATTATAGGTTTTTAAACTTTTGCCTATTTGATCACTAATATATCCTTTTTTTATCCATGTGGCAATTATCCCATTTGCTTCTTTTTCAAAAGTGGCAGTGTATTGATATTTACTAATTTTGTATGTGTTGGTATCATTTAACATGTTTGTAACTTCAGAAATGTACATTTCTTTGTCAGCAAGAACAGTTGTGTTTCCTTTATCGGACTTTAATATTAACAGTTTATCATTGTTCTTTATAAATTGTTTTGTTAATTTTATATCAGAAGCAGAAGGGAAATTGTTGTTGATATTGTGTGTTCTGGTGTTGTTATGCCAACGACTGTTGCAGTTCATGATTTTGTTTATTAACTTCATTCTAGTTAGATTTCGGATGTTGTCACAGTCAATTATTTTTTCTAATCCAGCTTCTATTGACGCTAAGAATCTTGGGGATGTTATAAATTTTCTCGGAACATCAATTGCAAATTTAGGTCCCAATCTTAAAACATTTTCAACTGCTTTTGGTACCAAAATGTTGGTTAAGTTTTTGAACCAATTGTTGGAAAAATTTTGAATTAGGTTGTTGTTATTGTCCCAATTTATTAATTGTCTGTTTTTTGCTTCTAACAATTTGTTGAATTTGTTTATGCCTGTTTTTTTGCATTGATTGAATAATTTTGTGTATTTTTGGTTTTCTAGTATGTGAAAACTGTAAATTACATCTTGTGGAAATAAGAAACGAATTTCCTCGTCTAGTGTTGATAGTTTTTTACATAATTTGTTATGTGTGTTGTGTGTATCCTTTATGGCAATATTCAATAATTGTTTCTTGTATTTATTTTGTAATTTCAACAATTTGTTGTTTGCAGAGACAGAATTGGGCATCAAATTGCAATTTTTAGTCGTGTTACAAATGAATTTTGGTGTTAAATTATTGGATCTACATTTTAGAAGAAATAATTTTTTGTTACTTATCTTAGCAATGGAGTCTCGTGTGTTGGACCATTCCTTTAGAACTTTCGTGGTTTCAAATCCAAACCTTCTTGACATTGACGCAAAAAAACTCTCGTGGTGTGTATGAATTTCGCCATCCATGATAAATAATTAGTTTTATCGATCGTAAATGTTGTTAATCTTAAACAAATGTTATCGGCGCTACGTTTTCGATCAATTTTTACAATAATATAGCTATTTTACAATATACCCGACGTTTCGGTTCTGATTTGAACCTTTTTCAAGGGAATTGCGTCTAGAAAGACAAAAAAAAACCAAATTTATATAAACCTTTTCTATGTGTACTGTGATTGTATATACAATATGTGGTTTGAAGACTATTTGATACGTACTTGCTATTATTTTTAGTATGAATAGTTTTAACTTTTCATGATTTGACTGAGTACTGATTGCTGTACTGGTTTAAGATGTACTAAAGTTCTTACCGGCAATAGGACAAATTGATGGAAACAAACATGGAAAAAACTGACCTACCTAGACCTATCGATTGAACATATTGATCGTTGCCATTGAGATCAAAATATGGCGGTGAATTTAAAATTCTAATTCTTAGTCATATATTTTCCCAACACATATTGTTTTATACCTGATTGGTAAATTTGAAAAATCGGCATTCTTAGAGTTGATAACAATTGTACTTTGTGATATCTTTTAGTAAAATGGAAACTATCATCATAAAACATTACTGGTTCAGTAATGTAGCGTAATATTCATGTATTGTAGGTGTTTCGTACCTAAGATTGACGCTTTGTTCTTTAATCATGTGAATCGTTTCCAGTAGTAACCTTTTTTGTAGGTTAGGTTCTCTGTCAATCACTTTAGCGTTTTTGAAATCAAATCTATGGTCAAACTCAATTGAATGCTTTGTCAATGCTGTATGTTGTGTTGGAGGTGAAAATATATTCCGTTTATGTTCAGTAATGCGAGTGTCTAAGCGTCTAGCTGTTTGTCCTATGTATTCCTGATTGCAGTCTTGGCAAGGTATTGCATATATTATGTTACAACTTTTTAACAGAGGTAGTTTATCTTTAATCGGTGGAAACCAATTTTTTAAACAGACCGGTATATTGTAGATCGTATGTATTCCAGCTTTTCTGAAAATTCTTCTTATATCATTAGCAATGTAATTCACATATGGGATCACCACAGTATTTTTCCAACTAATTGGACCTCTTGTTTTGAATCTATCCTCTTTTCGCTTCATGACGAGAAGAGGATGATGTATGTCGAAAACTCTTTCTTTGATGATGTTAGAAATAAGATGTTGTGGATACCCATTATGCGCAAGTACATCCCTAATGAGAGACAGATTATTGGATCTGAATTCAGGATTTGCTAAAAGAATGGCGCGATCAATCAAACCTTTAATAAGGCCAATTTTATGTTGTAACGGATGGAAGGAAGAATAGTTTATGTATCTACCTGACCAACTGTTTTTATGAAACCAGTTTGTTTTTAGTTCGTTGCCAGTTTTAATGATACTGACGTCAAGAAAGTTTATGTTTGAATCTTTTTCAACTTCATGAGTGAATTGAAGTCTATTGTGGAATTTGTTAAATGTGTCCAATAAGATACTCACTTCATTAGGTTTACAACACGTGAGGATGTCATCTACATATCTTTTGTAGAATGTTAATGTAAATGGTAGTTGTGAAATGGAGACATTTTCTAATTTTTCCATTACTAGATTAGCAATAACAGGTGAAATGGGTGAACCCATTGCAGTCCCAAAAATTTGTTTGTAAAATATGTTGTTAAAACTAAAAACATTTGCTTCTAATACAAATTTGACTGCTTTAGTGAATTCATCTTTTTCAATTATAGAGTGTTCTGCTAGCTCATCCCACCTTGACTGTAACACTTGTAATGCTAAATCTACCGGAACATTGGTGAATAGCGCTGTGACATCTAGTGAAATTAACTGTGAATTGTTAGGAACTTTAATGGTTCTTATTTCTTTGACAAAATGCCAACTGTCAATAGTGTGATACGGTGACTTGCCAATGATCTTGGAGAGGATACTAGATAGAAACTTGGACAATTTATACGTGGGTCCTCCAATAGAGGAAACTATAATGCGCCAAGATAACTGTTCTTCGTGTGTTTTTGGCAAAGCATAAGCCCTGGGTGTTGTTGCATTATAGGTTTTTAAACTTTTGCCTATTTGATCACTAATATATCCTTTTTTTATCCATGTGGCAATTATCCCATTTGCTTCTTTTTCAAAAGTGGCAGTGTATTGATATTTACTAATTTTGTATGTGTTGGTATCTGATGAGGTTTGACACACAAAAGTATTTATCTTTCCCGCCATAAGTGTAATGTGCGTGTATAGGTGGCGCGTGTTCCGTTGTGTGTATCTGCGTGCGCCTTCGGCCCGTCCTCTCGACCATTCCTTTTGTATCGCCTATAAGAGTAGCACGTGTGTAAGCCAGTTCAATAAACCATTTTTATCTTTATTTTAACCCTAACAAGGTTATGGGCCCAGAAGTCGCAAGACAGTGAGATAAATGGTATGCAGGTAAATTGTTTTGTTAAACAAGTGGGCATAAGTGAATTTCGTAAGCGTCGAAAATAGTAATAACAAAAGTGAGGTTATGTGTACAGACGCCACGTGGTCATAAATTCAAATTACTAGTAAAATAAAAGGCAATAAAGTAAACTAAAATGGCATTATACTCGCAATCAGTCGATCGGATCGATAAATTAAATGGAAGTAACTACCGATCGTGGAAATTCAACATTAAGATGGCATTAGTCCAACGTGAATTGTGGCAACACGTGACCAAGGAAGTAGTAAAACCGCAGGATGATGATGTAGCAGCATTGGAAAGTTATAACCGGAAAGAAGAGAAGGCATTAGCTACAATTGCTCTAAGTGTCGAACATGACCAGCAAGTGCACATCATCGACTGCAAGAGCGCATCTGATGCATGGGAGGCATTGAAAAAGGTATTTGAACCCAAGTCACGTGCGAGAATATTACAATTAAGGAGACAAATAGTATCAATACGCCTTGAATCTGGTGAATCCATGACATCGTACCTCGCAAGAATAAAGACATGTTGCGATAACCTTAAAGAAGCTGGATACGAAACACGTGATGAAGATTTAGCATACACTATGCTAAATGGCTTGCCAGAAAACTATGAAGCCATCGTTATGACATTGGCTAATTTAGATGACGAGAAATTCAAATCTTCTGAAATAAAAGGAATCCTGTTAAATGAATACGACAGAAGGACAGCGAAGGAAACAGAGAAGAACAGCGAGCAAAAGGAAGCATATTACCAGTCGAAGGATGTACAGTACCAAAATGGACAAGGTCAACGCAGCAAAGAAACCCACAACCAAAGCAGAGAACCACAGCGCAGGACTGCAGACTTCAACGTGAACGACAGGAAGTGTTTTAAATGTGGCAAGCAGGGACACGTAGCAAAATACTGCAGAACACCACAGTGGAAGAATAAACCAAACCAAGAATCAGGTACAAATTGTCCACGTAAGAGTAGGGACTCATATCTATTAGAGGTAAATAGTGCGCAGTTAGAAAATTGTTGGTTGCTTGACAGCGGTGCAACTCACCATATCTGCAAGCACAAACAATGGTTCACAAATTATAGGGAAATAGAAAGTGAGGTAATTTATTCTGCTGATAGTGATGTAAAGAATAACCTAAGAGCGACTGGAATAGGTGATGTAAATATAGAAACTTATGTGAATGATAATCCTTTCAGTATAACTTTACCAAACGTTTACCATGTACCAAATGTAAGAAGGAACCTAATATCCGTATCGCAGATAGAAAATAGAAATAAGAAGGTAATATTTGATAATGGAAAAGCGATTATCTTGAATAAAGCGTCTAAACGGATAGTGGGTGAAGCATTTAGGAAAGATGGTTTATATACTATGAAAGCGGAATGTATGAATAATATGTCAATTATTTCAGAGAAAGAAACACATATTGTTAGCAATGCGAAGGTAAGCGAGAGCGAGACATGGCATCGAAGATTTTGTCACGTAGGTATGTCAAATATAAAAGAATTGTCAATGAATAATCTTGTAAGAGGACTAGAAAATGTAAATATTGAAAGCGTACGTTGTGACGGGTGTAGTATTGGAAAATCTACTAAGGCTCCGTGTAAACAGATAAAAGGTAGGCAAACGAGAGCATTAATAGAATTAATCCATTCAGACTTGTGTGGTCCTATGCCAGTGGAGTCAATTGGAGGATCCAGATATTTCCTCACACTTACAGATGATTATTCACGAAAGAGTACAATTTATTGTATTAAATATAAGAATGAAGTAGCAAACTATATAAAAAAATACATAGCTAGAGTCGAACGCGAAACGGATAGTAAAGTCAAAAGAATCAGAACGGATAATGGTCTAGAATTTTGCAATAATGAACTCAAATCTTTATTTGACAATTTAGGAATAAAACACGAACGGACAAATACTTATACGCCACAGATGAACGGAATAGCCGAAAGAATAAACCGGACATTGTTGGATTTAGTACGTTCAATGTTAACAACAGCAGCGTTACCACAAAAATTTTGGGCTGAAGCATTATTGACAGCGTGTTATACTAAGAATAGGGTAGTACACTCAGCGATCCAAGGTGGAGTTCCAGAAAAAATTTGGACAGGGAATATACCAAGTGTAAAACATTTGAAATCGTTTGGATGTTTAGCGTATGCTCATGTAACAAAGCATAGCAGGCACAAGCTTGATCCGAGAGCAAGAGTATGTATATTTGTAGGATACTCTAATCAAACAAAAGGTTATAGATTATGGGATCCAGCAATAAATGATGTAGTACACACAAAACATGTAGATTTTATAGAAGACGTGTATGGTTATGAATATATTTATGATAGGAAAACTTATAGCATCCCAAACGATAACGAACCGAATACAAATGAAACACAAAATGAAATGGCAATCGAAAGTACAGAAGACAAACAAGTAACTACAAAGCAAAAGATAAATACAGATAAAACAGACAGGGTAACTAGGAGCTCGCAAAGAGAACATGTAGATAGGGAAAGCGTAGTCCACAATCCAATACAGAAAAAGGTAATAAGGAATCCGTGGGGTCGAATGGGAAAACCTAAAGATATTCAAATAAATTTGACAGAAGTAATTGAACCCACAACATTTGAACAGGCAGTGGCATCGCCTCAGTGCAATGAATGGAAAGTGGCTATGGAAGAAGAGCTTAACAGTTTAAAGAGTAGAAATACGTGGGAAATAGTGAATAAGACCAAAAGCATTCAATGCATAGGTAGTAGGTGGGTGTACAAGGTAAAAACGGATGCAACCGGGAAAATAATGAAATATAAGGCTAGGTTAGTTGCGCAAGGTTATAGTCAAAAGAAGGACATAGATTATTTCGAGTCATACGCGCCAGTTGCGAATATCTCAACAATTAGAATGTTATTAGCTATGTCAGTGTCCCAGGGTTGGGAAGTGCACCACTTAGATATTAAATGTGCATACTTGTATGGGGAATTAACAGAAGATGTTTATATGAAACTACCTCCAGGATGTGATGTACTAGAAAATAAAGTAGCTAAGTTAAAGAGGCCAATTTACGGATTAAAGCAGGCTGGTAGAAATTGGAACAATGCAATCGATACATTCCTAGTCAAAAAGGGATTTCAAAGACTGAAAAGTAATAATTGCGTTTATACATATGATAAGGATTTGATATTAACTATATACGTAGACGACATTGTCATATTTACTAACAATACGGAGAAATTAAAGTTAGTTAAAAAATTATTAATGTCACAGTACGAAACTAGAGATTTAGGTGTAGCGTCGTATTTATTAGGTATAAGAATCGATCTCAACCAGGAGAGCATAAAGTTATCCCAAGAGTTATACATAGAGAAAATGTTAAATGAGTACAACTTGAATGAATGCAAAAGTACAAAGTCACCGGTTGAATTAGGCTTGAAGTTGTCGAGATTAGATTGTCCATCAAGTGAGCTGGAACGGGAAGAAATGAGAAACGTACCTTATAGACGACTCATTGGATCTTTAATGTACATAGTAGAGATCCCGGTTTCACGTGTATGTAAATACACGTGGTACGTGAACCGTGTAGTACGAATTTAAGGATCCGTGTATACGAATCCGTGAATGCGGATCCGTGTACACGGATCCACAAACACGTGAATACGGATCCGTGAATAAGAATCCGTGTTACACGGGGCTGCGAACTGCGAACACGGATCCGTGTACACGGGGCTGCGAACTGCGAACACGGATCCGTGTACACGGATCCGTTCGGTACGTTCGAGTCCTACAACTGAGGCATTATTGTTTTCCGATCTAATTCTTTTCGACTGTTGATGTTAAAAGTGAGACAATAATAAAGTTGCGGTAAATTTACTGTTTGACGTCAAATCACCGTATATTAAAATGCACGTGTAAAATAAATACACGAATATTTATAAAATTAAAATACAGGGGTACCCGTGTACTTAGTATTACGTGGATTAAAATTCGGATTCGTTTATTGCACGTGAAATAGGCACCTCTATTAGATTTGATTCTGGATGCGGGTAGCGCAGAAGGAAAGAGATACTAAATAAATTAGCGGAAATAGCGCACGAAACAAAATAGGTGTTAGAAGAGCGATGCGTTTATTGCGAAATAGAGAGCGATACTGACGTGAAAGAGAACAATACAAAGAGAAAGAAAGGATTACATAGACAGACATCAGCATGCATTTAAAGACGGCAGTATTGGTGACGCGTAAATATAAACAGAGAACGTATTTGTGTAACGCCTGCGTTATACTTGAGGCGTGAGCGGGATCAACGACTGTCCAGAGCTAACACACATTTTGAAAAACAAATTTTTGGGCTACAAGTAACGAAAAATAATTAACACAATTTTACGCAATAAAATTTATTCAATTAATTTTCTGTTTTGATATAAAAATACTAAAGTGTTTACATTTTCAGGTAATAATCGCGTTCTTTTTCGCGTTACTATATTACCTGCTGTTGAAAAACAACGTTCGGAACTATCGGAAGATGCCGGTATCGCCAAATACTTCGCTGCAAGTTTTGCAATTGACGGATATTTGCTTATCCGCGACTTCCACCACTCATATGGACATAAATCAAAACGTAACTGTGGTTCCGCTATATATTTCTCGTATTCTCCATTTACGTCGGACATGTCAGCAATGTTGTCATTATATAAAAATTGTAAAGCGGTTTGTTGCGATGATTTGTCTGTACTTCTATTTACCGCTTGATTTGGAAAACTTTCTAATGCGTTTTTAATTATCGTACGAATTTTAATTCTCGTGCCAGGAGATTCATGCTCTAAGTCTTTATAACGAGGGTCGAGGAAGCAAGAAATTTGCGTTAACGTTATAATGCTACTTTCATTCAACTGAAACCGTTGCGTTATTTCGGAATGAATTGTTTCTTTAAATACACGAATAACTTCATTATCTGTTTCTCGTGTATTTAAATGATTTTCTATTAATTTTGTAAGTAATGGTCTTACCATTGACAGTGACGCATTTTTGTCACCACAAAACAGCGTGGTTACCATTTGCAACGGTTTCAAAACGTTTAATAAACATTCGATCATTTCCCATTAATTTTTACAATAATATAGCTATTTTACAATATACCCGACGTTTCGGTTCTGATTTGAACCTTTTTCAAGGGAATTGCGTCTAGAAAGACAAAAAAAAACCAAATTTATATAAACCTTTTCTATGTGTACTGTGATTGTATATACAATATGTGGTTTGAAGACTATTTGATACGTACTTGCTATTATTTTTAGTATGAATAGTTTTAACTTTTCATGATTTGACTGAGTACTGATTGCTGTACTGGTTTAAGATGTACTAAAGTTCTTACCGGCAATAGGACAAATTGATGGAAACAAACATGGAAAAAACTGACCTACCTAGACCTATCGATTGAACATATTGATCGTTGCCATTGAGATCAAAATATGGCGGTGAATTTAAAATTCTAATTCTTAGTCATATATTTTCCCAACACATATTGTTTTATACCTGATTGGTAAATTTGAAAAATCGGCATTCTTAGAGTTGATAACAATTGTACTTTGTGATATCTTTTAGTAAAATGGAAACTATCATCATAAAACATTACTGGTTCAGTAATGTAGCGTAATATTCATGTATTTTAGGTGTTTCGTACCTAAGATTGACGCTCTGTTCTTTAATCATGTGAATCGTTTCCAGTAGTAACCTTTTTTGTAGGTTAGGTTCTCTGTCAATCACTTTAGCGTTTTTGAAATCAAATCTATGGTCAAACTCAATTGAATGCTTTGTCAATGCTGTATGTTGTGTTGGAGGTGAAAATATATTCCGTTTATGTTCAGTAATGCGAGTGTCTAAGCGTCTAGCTGTTTGTCCTATGTATTCCTGATTGCAGTCTTGGCAAGGTATTGCATATATTATGTTACAACTTTTTAACAGAGGTAGTTTATCTTTAATCGGTGGAAACCAATTTTTTAAACAGACCGGTATATTGTAGATCGTATGTATTCCAGCTTTTCTGAAAATTCTTCTTATATCATTAGCAATGTAATTCACATATGGGATCACCACAGTATTTTTCCAACTAATTGGACCTCTTGTTTTGAATCTATCCTCTTTTCGCTTCATGACGAGAAGAGGATGATGTATGTCGAAAACTCTTTCTTTGATGATGTTAGAAATAAGATGTTGTGGATACCCATTATGCGCAAGTACATCCCTAATGAGAGACAGATTATTGGGTCTGAATTCAGGATTTGCTAAAAGAATGGCGCGATCAATCAAACCTTTAATAAGGCCAACTTTATGTTGTAACGGATGGAAGGAAGAAAAGTTTATGTATCTACCTGACCAACTGTTTTTATGAAACCAGTTTGTTTTTAGTTCGTTGCCAGTTTTAATGATACTGACGTCAAGAAAGTTTATGTTTGAATCTTTTTCAACTTCATGAGTGAATTGAAGTCTATTGTGGAATTTGTTAAATGTGTCCAATAAGATACTCACTTCATTAGGTTTACAACACGTGAGGATGTCATCTACATATCTTTTGTAGAATGTTAATGTAAATGGTAGTTGTGAAATGGAGACATTTTCTAATTTTTCCATTACTAGATTAGCAATAACAGGTGAAATGGGTGAACCCATTGCAGTCCCAAAAATTTGTTTGTAAAATATGTTGTTAAAACTAAAAACATTTGCTTCTAATACAAATTTGACTGCTTTAGTGAATTCATCTTTTTCAATTATAGTGTGTTCTGCTAGCTCATCCCACCTTGACTGTAACACTTGTAATGCTAAATCTACCGGAACATTGGTGAATAGCGCTGTGACATCTAGTGAAATTAACTGTGAATTGTTAGGAACTTTAATGGTTCTTATTTCTTTGACAAAATGCCAACTGTCAATAGTGTGATACGGTGACTTGCCAATGATCTTGGAGAGGATACTAGATAGAAACTTGGACAATTTATACGTGGGTCCTCCAATAGAGGAAACTATAATGCGCCAAGATAACTGTTCTTTGTGTGTTTTCGGCAGAGCATAAGCCCTAGGTGTTGTTGCATTATAGGTTTTTAAACTTTTGCCTATTTGATCACTAATATATCCTTTTTTTATCCATGTGGCAATTATCCCATTTGCTTCTTTTTCAAAAGTGGCAGTGTATTGATATTTACTAATTTTGTATGTGTTGGTATCATTTAACATGTTTGTAACTTCAGAAATGTACATTTCTTTGTCAGCAAGAACAGTTGTGTTTCCTTTATCGGACTTTAATATTAACAGTTTATCATTGTTCTTTATAAATTGTTTTGTTAATTTTATATCAGAAGCAGAAGGGAAATTGTTGTTGATATTGTGTGTTCTGGTGTTGTTATGCCAACGACTGTTGCAGTTCATGATTTTGTTTATTAACTTCATTCTAGTTAGATTTCGGATGTTGTCACAGTCAATTATTTTTTCTAATCCAGCTTCTATTGACGCTAAGAATCTTGGGGATGTTATAAATTTTCTCGGAACATCAATTGCAAATTTAGGTCCCAATCTTAAAACATTTTCAACTGCTTTTGGTACCAAAATGTTGGTTAAGTTTTTGAACCAATTGTTGGAAAAATTTTGAATTAGGTTGTTGTTATTGTCCCAATTTATTAATTGTCTGTTTTTTGCTTCTAACAATTTGTTGAATTTGTTTATGCCTGTTTTTTTGCATTGATTGAATAATTTTGTGTATTTTTGGTTTTCTAGTATGTGAAAACTGTAAATTACATCTTGTGGAAATAAGAAACGAATTTCCTCGTCTAGTGTTGATAGTTTTTTACATAATTTGTTATGTGTGTTGTGTGTATCCTTTATGGCAATATTCAATAATTGTTTCTTGTATTTATTTTGTAATTTCAACAATTTGTTGTTTGCAGAGACAGAATTGGGCATCAAATTGCAATTTTTAGTCGTGTTACAAATGAATTTTGGTGTTAAATTATTGGATCTACATTTTAGAAGAAATAATTTTTTGTTACTTATCTTAGCAATGGAGTCTCGTGTGTTGGACCATTCCTTTAGAACTTTCGTGGTTTCAAATCCAAACCTTCTTGACATTGACGCAAAAAAACTCTCGTGGTGTGTATGAATTTCGCCATCCATGATAAATAATTAGTTTTATCGATCGTAAATGTTGTTAATCTTAAACAAATGTTATCGGCGCTACGTTTTCGATCAATTTTTACATTAATATAGCTATTTTACAATATACCCGACGTTTCGGTTCTGATTTGAACCTTTTTCAAGGGAATTGCGTCTAGAAAGACAAAAAAAAAACCAAATTTATATAAACCTTTTCTATGTGTACTGTGATTGTATATACAATATGTGGTTTGAAGACTATTTGATACGTACTTGCTATTATTTTTAGTATGAATAGTTTTAACTTTTCATGATTTGACTGAGTACTGATTGCTGTACTGGTTTAAGATGTACTAAAGTTCTTACCGGCAATAGGACAAATTGATGGAAACAAACATGGAAAAAACTGACCTACCTAGACCTATCGATTGAACATATTGATCGTTGCCATTGAGATCAAAATATGGCGGTGAATTTAAAATTCTAATTCTTAGTCATATATTTTCCCAACACATATTGTTTTATACCTGATTGGTAAATTTGAAAAATCGGCATTCTTAGAGTTGATAACAATTGTACTTTGTGATATCTTTTAGTAAAATGGAAACTATCATCATAAAACATTACTGGTTCAGTAATGTAGCGTAATATTCATGTATTGTAGGTGTTTCGTACCTAAGATTGACGCTTTGTTCTTTAATCATGTGAATCGTTTCCAGTAGTAACCTTTTTTGTAGGTTAGGTTCTCTGTCAATCACTTTAGCGTTTTTGAAATCAAATCTATGGTCAAACTCAATTGAATGCTTTGTCAATGCTGTATGTTGTGTTGGAGGTGAAAATATATTCCGTTTATGTTCAGTAATGCGAGTGTCTAAGCGTCTAGCTGTTTGTCCTATGTATTCCTGATTGCAGTCTTGGCAAGGTATTGCATATATTATGTTACAACTTTTTAACAGAGGTAGTTTATCTTTAATCGGTGGAAACCAATTTTTTAAACAGACCGGTATATTGTAGATCGTATGTATTCCAGCTTTTCTGAAAATTCTTCTTATATCATTAGCAATGTAATTCACATATGGGATCACCACAGTATTTTTCCAACTAATTGGACCTCTTGTTTTGAATCTATCCTCTTTTCGCTTCATGACGAGAAGAGGATGATGTATGTCAAAAACTCTTTCTTTGATGATGTTAGAAATAAGATGTTGTGGATACCCATTATGCGCAAGTACATTCCTAATGAGAGACAGATTATTGGGTCTGAATTCAGGATTTGCTAAAAGAATGGCGCGATCAATCAAACCTTTAATAAGGCCAATTTTATGTTGTAACGGATGGAAGGAAGAAAAGTTTATGTATCTACCTGACCAACTGTTTTTATGAAACCAGTTTGTTTTTAGTTCGTTGCCAGTTTTAATGATACTGACGTCAAGAAAGTTTATGTTTGAATCTTTTTCAACTTCATGAGTGAATTGAAGTCTATTGTGGAATTTGTTAAATGTGTCCAATAAGATACTCACTTCATTAGGTTTACAACACGTGAGGATGTCATCTACATATCTTTTGTAGAATGTTAATGTAAATGGTAGTTGTGAAATGGAGACATTTTCTAATTTTTCCATTACTAGATTAGCAATAACAGGTGAAATGGGTGAACCCATTGCAGTCCCAAAAATTTGTTTGTAAAATATGTTGTTAAAACTAAAAACATTTGCTTCTAATACAAATTTTACTGCTTTAGTGAATTCATCTTTTTCAATTATAGTGTGTTCTGCTAGCTCATCCCACCTTGACTGTAACACTTGTAATGCTAAATCTGCCGGAACATTGGTGAATAGCGCTGTGACATCTAGTGAAATTAACTGTGAATTGTTAGGAACTTTAATGGTTCTTATTTCTTTGACAAAATGCCAACTGTCAATAGTGTGATACGGTGACTTGCCAATGATCTTGGAGAGGATACTAGATAGAAACTTGGACAATTTATACGTGGGTCCTCCAATAGAGGAAACTATAATGCGCCAAGATAACTGTTCTTCGTGTGTTTTTGGCAAAGCATAAGCCCTGGGTGTTGTTGCATTATAGGTTTTTAAACTTTTGCCTATTTGATCACTAATATATCCTTTTTTTATCCATGTGGCAATTATCCCATTTGCTTCTTTTTCAAAAGTGGCAGTGTATTGATATTTACTAATTTTGTATGTGTTGGTATCATTTAACATGTTTGTAACTTCAGAAATGTACATTTCTTTGTCAGCAAGAACAGTTGTGTTTCCTTTATCGGACTTTAATATTAACAGTTTATCATTGTTCTTTATAAATTGTTTTGTTAATTTTATATCAGAAGCAGAAGGGAAATTGTTGTTGATATTGTGTGTTCTGGTGTTGTTATGCCAACGACTGTTGCAGTTCATGATTTTGTTTATTAACTTCATTCTAGTTAGATTTCGGATGTTGTCACAGTCAATTATTTTTTCTAATCCAGCTTCTATTGACGCTAAGAATCTTGGGGATGTTATAAATTTTCTCGGAACATCAATTGCAAATTTAGGTCCCAATCTTAAAACATTTTCAACTGCTTTTGGTACCAAAATGTTGGTTAAGTTTTTGAACCAATTGTTGGAAAAATTTTGAATTAGGTTGTTGTTATTGTCCCAATTTATTAATTGTCTGTTTTTTGCTTCTAACAATTTGTTGAATTTGTTTATGCCTGTTTTTTTGCATTGATTGAATAATTTTGTGTATTTTTGGTTTTCTAGTATGTGAAAACTGTAAATTACATCTTGTGGAAATAAGAAACGAATTTCCTCGTCTAGTGTTGATAGTTTTTTACATAATTTGTTATGTGTGTTGTGTGTATCCTTTATGGCAATATTCAATAATTGTTTCTTGTATTTATTTTGTAATTTCAACAATTTGTTGTTTGCAGAGACAGAATTGGGCATCAAATTGCAATTTTTAGTCGTGTTACAAATGAATTTTGGTGTTAAATTATTGGATCTACATTTTAGAAGAAATAATTTTTTGTTACTTATCTTAGCAATGGAGTCTCGTGTGTTGGACCATTCCTTTAGAACTTTCGTGGTTTCAAATCCAAACCTTCTTGACATTGACGCAAAAAAACTCTCGTGGTGTGTATGAATTTCGCCATCCATGATAAATAATTAGTTTTATCGATCGTAAATGTTGTTAATCTTAAACAAATGTTATCGGCGCTACGTTTTCGATCAATTTTTACAATAATATAGCTGTTTTACAATATACCCGACGTTTCGGTTCTGATTTGAACCTTTTTCAAGGGAATTGCGTCTAGAAAGAAAAAAAAAAAACCAAATTTATATAAACCTTTTCTATGTGTACTGTGATTGTATATACAATATGTGGTTTGAAGACTATTTGATACGTACTTGCTATTATTTTTAGTATGAATAGTTTTAACTTTTCATGATTTGACTGAGTACTGATTGCTGTACTGGTTTAAGATGTACTAAAGTTCTTACCGGCAATAGGACAAATTGATGGAAACAAACATGGAAAAAACTGACCTACCTAGACCTATCGATTGAACATATTGATCGTTGCCATTGAGATCAAAATATGGCGGTGAATTTAAAATTCTAATTCTTAGTCATATATTTTCCCAACACATATTGTTTTATACCTGATTGGTAAATTTGAAAAATCGGCATTCTTAGAGTTGATAACAATTGTACTTTGTGATATCTTTTAGTAAAATGGAAACTATCATCATAAAACATTACTGGTTCAGTAATGTAGCGTAATATTCATGTATTTTAGGTGTTTCGTACCTAAGATTGACGCTCTGTTCTTTAATCATGTGAATCGTTTCCAGTAGTAACCTTTTTTGTAGGTTAGGTTCTCTGTCAATCACTTTAGCGTTTTTGAAATCAAATCTATGGTCAAACTCAATTGAATGCTTTGTCAATGCTGTATGTTGTGTTGGAGGTGAAAATATATTCCGTTTATGTTCAGTAATGCGAGTGTCTAAGCGTCTAGCTGTTTGTCCTATGTATTCCTGATTGCAGTCTTGGCAAGGTATTGCATATATTATGTTACAACTTTTTAACAGAGGTAGTTTATCTTTAATCGGTGGGAAACCAATTTTTTAAACAGACGCGTATATTGTAGATCGTATGTATTCCCAGCTTTTCTGAAAATTCTTCTTATATCATTAGCAATGTAATTCACATATGGGATCACCACAGTATTTTTCCAACTAATTGGACCTCTTGTTTTGAATCTATCCTCTTTTCGCTTCATGACGAGAAGAGGATGATGTATGTCGAAAACTCTTTCTTTGATGATGTTAGAAATAAGATGTTGTGGATACCCATTATGTGAAAGTACATTCCCTAATAAGAGACAGATTATTGGATCTGAATTCAGGATTTGCTAAAAGAATGGCGCGATCAATCAAACCTTTAATAAGGCCAACTTTATGTTGTAACGGATGGAAGGAAGAAAAGTTTATGTATCTACCTGACCCAACTGTTTTTATGAAACCAGTTTGTTTTTAGTTCGTTGCCAGTTTTAATGATACTGACGTCAAGAAAGTTTATGTTTGAATCTTTTTCAACTTCATGAGTGAATTGAAGTCTATTGTGGAATTTGTTAAATGTGTCCAATAAGATACTCACTTCATTAGGTTTACAACACGTGAGGATGTCATCTACATATCTTTTGTAGAATGTTAATGTAAATGGTTCAATCCTAACAATTCACAGTTAATTTCACTAGATGTCACAGCGCTATTCACCAATGTTCCGGTAGATTTAGCATTACAAGTGTTACAGTCAAGGTGGGATGAGCTAGCAGAACACACTATAATTGAAAAAGATGAATTCACTAAAGCAGTAAAATTTGTATTAGAAGCAAATGTTTTTAGTTTTAACAACATATTTTACAAACAAATTTTTGGGACTGCAATGGGTTCACCCATTTCACCTGTTATTGCTAATCTAGTAATGGAAAAATTAGAAAATGTCTCCATTTCACAACTACCATTTACATTAACATTCTACAAAAGATATGTAGATGACATCCTCACGTGTTGTAAACCTAATGAAGTGAGTATCTTATTGGACACATTTAACAAATTCCACAATAGGCTTCAATTCACTCACGAGGTCGAAAAAGATTCAAACATAAACTTTCTTGACGTCAGTATCATTAAAACTGGCAACGAACTAAAAACAAACTGGTTTCATAAAAACAGTTGGTCAGGTAGATACATAAACTTTTCTTCCTTCCATCCGTTACAACATAAAGTTGGCCTTATTAAAGGTTTGATTGATCGCGCCATTCTTTTAGCAAATCCTGAATTCAGATCCAATAATCTGTCTCTCATTAGGGATGTACTTGCGCATAATGGGTATCCACAACATCTTATTTCTAACATCATCAAAGAAAGAGTTTTCGACATACATCATCCTCTTCTCGTCATGAAGCGAAAAGAGGATAGATTCAAAACAAGAGGTCCAATTAGTTGGAAAAATACTGTGGTGATCCCATATGTGAATTACATTGCTAATGATATAAGAAGAATTTTCAGAAAAGCTGGAATACATACGATCTACAATATACCGGTCTGTTTAAAAAATTGGTTTCCACCGATTAAAGATAAACTACCTCTGTTAAAAAGTTGTAACATAATATATGCAATACCTTGCCAAGACTGCAATCAGGAATACATAGGACAAACAGCTAGACGCTTAGACACTCGCATTACTGAACATAAACGGAATATATTTTCACCTCCAACACAACATACAGCATTGACAAAGCATTCAATTGAGTTTGACCATAGATTTGATTTCAAAAACGCTAAAGTGATTGACAGAGAACCTAACCTACAAAAAAGGTTACTACTGGAAACGATTCACATGATTAAAGAACAGAGCGTCAATCTTAGGTACGAAACACCTAAAATACATGAATATTACGCTACATTACTGAACCAGTAATGTTTTATGATGATAGTTTCCATTTTACTAAAAGATATCACAAAGTACAATTGTTATCAACTCTAAGAATGCCGATTTTTCAAATTTACCAATCAGGTATAAAACAATATGTGTTGGGAAAATATATGACTAAGAATTAGAATTTTAAATTCACCGCCATATTTTGATCTCAATGGCAACGATCAATATGTTCAATCGATAGGTCTAGGTAGGTCAGTTTTTTCCATGTTTGTTTCCATCAATTTGTCCTATTGCCGGTAAGAACTTTAGTACATCTTAAACCAGTACAGCAATCAGTACTCAGTCAAATCATGAAAAGTTAAAACTATTCATACTAAAAATAATAGCAAGTACGTATCAAATAGTCTTCAAACCACATATTGTATATACAATCACAGTACACATAGAAAAGGTTTATATAAATTTGGTTTTTTTTGTCTTTCTAGACGCAATTCCCTTGAAAAAGGTTCAAATCAGAACCGAAACGTCGGGTATATTGTAAAATAGCTATATTATTGTAAAAATTGATCGAAAACGTAGCGCCGATAACATTTGTTTAAGATTAACAACATTTACGATCGATAAAACTAATTATTTATCATGGATGGCGAAATTCATACACACCACGAGAGTTTTTTTGCGTCAATGTCAAGAAGGTTTGGATTTGAAACCACGAAAGTTCTAAAGGAATGGTCCAACACACGAGACTCCATTGCTAAGATAAGTAACAAAAAATTATTTCTTCTAAAATGTAGATCCAATAATTTAACACCAAAATTCATTTGTAACACGACTAAAAATTGCAATTTGATGCCCAATTCTGTCTCTGCAAACAACAAATTGTTGAAATTACAAAATAAATACAAGAAACAATTATTGAATATTGCCATAAAGGATACACACAACACACATAACAAATTATGTAAAAAACTATCAACACTAGACGAGGAAATTCGTTTCTTATTTCCACAAGATGTAATTTACAGTTTTCACATACTAGAAAACCAAAAATACACAAAATTATTCAATCAATGCAAAAAAACAGGCATAAACAAATTCAACAAATTGTTAGAAGCAAAAAACAGACAATTAATAAATTGGGACAATAACAACAACCTAATTCAAAATTTTTCCAACAATTGGTTCAAAAACTTAACCAACATTTTGGTACCAAAAGCAGTTGAAAATGTTTTAAGATTGGGACCTAAATTTGCAATTGATGTTCCGAGAAAATTTATAACATCCCCAAGATTCTTAGCGTCAATAGAAGCTGGATTAGAAAAAATAATTGACTGTGACAACATCCGAAATCTAACTAGAATGAAGTTAATAAACAAAATCATGAACTGCAACAGTCGTTGGCATAACAACACCAGAACACACAATATCAACAACAATTTCCCTTCTGCTTCTGATATAAAATTAACAAAACAATTTATAAAGAACAATGATAAACTGTTAATATTAAAGTCCGATAAAGGAAACACAACTGTTCTTGCTGACAAAGAAATGTACATTTCTGAAGTTACAAACATGTTAAATGATACCAACACATACAAAATTAGTAAATATCAATACACTGCCACTTTTGAAAAAGAAGCAAATGGGATAATTGCCACATGGATAAAAAAAGGATATATTAGTGATCAAATAGGCAAAAGTTTAAAAACCTATAATGCAACAACACCCAGGGCTTATGCTTTGCCAAAAACACACAAAGAACAGTTATCTTGGCGCATTATAGTTTCCTCTATTGGAGGACCCACGTATAAATTGTCCAAGTTTCTATCTAGTATCCTCTCCAAGATCATTGGCAAGTCACCGTATCACACTATTGACAGTTGGCATTTTGTCAAAGAAATAAGAACCATTAAAGTTCCTAACAATTCACAGTTAATTTCACTAGATGTCACAGCGCTATTCACCAATGTTCCGGTAGATTTAGCATTACAAGTGTTACAGTCAAGGTGGGATGAGCTAGCAGAACACACTATAATTGAAAAAGATGAAATCACTAAAGCAGTAAAATTTGTATTAGAAGCAAATGTTTTTAGTTTTAACAACATATTTTACAAACAAATTTTTGGGACTGCAATGGGTTCACCCATTTCACCTGTTATTGCTAATCTAGTAATGGAAAAATTAGAAAATGTCTCCATTTCACAACTACCATTTACATTAACATTCTACAAAAGATATGTAGATGACATCCTCACGTGTTGTAAACCTAATGAAGTGAGTATCTTATTGGACACATTTAACAAATTCCACAATAGACTTCAATTCACTCATGAAGTTGAAAAAGATTCAAACATAAACTTTCTTGACGTCAGTATCATTAAAACTGGCAACGAACTAAAAACAAACTGGTTTCATAAAAACAGTTGGTCAGGTAGATACATAAACTTTTCTTCCTTCCATCCGTTACAACATAAAGTTGGCCTTATTAAAGGTTTGATTGATCGCGCCATTCTTTTAGCAAATCCTGAATTCAGACCCAATAATCTGTCTCTCATTAGGGATGTACTTGCGCATAATGGGTATCCACAACATCTTATTTCTAACATCATCAAAGAAAGAGTTTTCGACATACATCATCCTCTTCTCGTCATGAAGCGAAAAGAGGATAGATTCAAAACAAGAGGTCCAATTAGTTGGAAAAATACTGTGGTGATCCCATATGTGAATTACATTGCTAATGATATAAGAAGAATTTTCAGAAAAGCTGGAATACATACGATCTACAATATACCGGTCTGTTTAAAAAATTGGTTTCCACCGATTAAAGATAAACTACCTCTGTTAAAAAGTTGTAACATAATATATGCAATACCTTGCCAAGACTGCAATCAGGAATACATAGGACAAACAGCTAGACGCTTAGACACTCGCATTACTGAACATAAACGGAATATATTTTCACCTCCAACACAACATACAGCATTGACAAAGCATTCAATTGAGTTTGACCATAGATTTGATTTCAAAAACGCTAAAGTGATTGACAGAGAACCTAACCTACAAAAAAGGTTACTACTGGAAACGATTCACATGATTAAAGAACAGAGCGTCAATCTTAGGTACGAAACACCTAAAATACATGAATATTACGCTACATTACTGAACCAGTAATGTTTTATGATGATAGTTTCCATTTTACTAAAAGATATCACAAAGTACAATTGTTATCAACTCTAAGAATGCCGATTTTTCAAATTTACCAATCAGGTATAAAACAATATGTGTTGGGAAAATATATGACTAAGAATTAGAATTTTAAATTCACCGCCATATTTTGATCTCAATGGCAACGATCAATATGTTCAATCGATAGGTCTAGGTAGGTCAGTTTTTTCCATGTTTGTTTCCATCAATTTGTCCTATTGCCGGTAAGAACTTTAGTACATCTTAAACCAGTACAGCAATCAGTACTCAGTCAAATCATGAAAAGTTAAAACTATTCATACTAAAAATAATAGCAAGTACGTATCAAATAGTCTTCAAACCACATATTGTATATACAATCACAGTACACATAGAAAAGGTTTATATAAATTTGGTTTTTTTTGTCTTTCTAGACGCAATTCCCTTGAAAAAGGTTCAAATCAGAACCGAAACGTCGGGTATATTGTAAAATAGCTATATTATTGTAAAAATTGATCGAAAACGTAGCGCCGATAACATTTGTTTAAGATTAACAACATTTACGATCGATAAAACTAATTATTTATCATGGATGGCGAAATTCATACACACCACGAGAGTTTTTTTGCGTCAATGTCAAGAAGGTTTGGATTTGAAACCACGAAAGTTCTAAAGGAATGGTCCAACACACGAGACTCCATTGCTAAGATAAGTAACAAAAAATTATTTCTTCTAAAATGTAGATCCAATAATTTAACACCAAAATTCATTTGTAACACGACTAAAAATTGCAATTTGATGCCCAATTCTGTCTCTGCAAACAACAAATTGTTGAAATTACAAAATAAATACAAGAAACAATTATTGAATATTGCCATAAAGGATACACACAACACACATAACAAATTATGTAAAAAACTATCAACACTAGACGAGGAAATTCGTTTCTTATTTCCACAAGATGTAATTTACAGTTTTCACATACTAGAAAACCAAAAATACACAAAATTATTCAATCAATGCAAAAAAACAGGCATAAACAAATTCAACAAATTGTTAGAAGCAAAAAACAGACAATTAATAAATTGGGACAATAACAACAACCTAATTCAAAATTTTTCCAACAATTGGTTCAAAAACTTAACCAACATTTTGGTACCAAAAGCAGTTGAAAATGTTTTAAGATTGGGACCTAAATTTGCAATTGATGTTCCGAGAAAATTTATAACATCCCCAAGATTCTTAGCGTCAATAGAAGCTGGATTAGAAAAAATAATTGACTGTGACAACATCCGAAATCTAACTAGAATGAAGTTAATAAACAAAATCATGAACTGCAACAGTCGTTGGCATAACAACACCAGAACACACAATATCAACAACAATTTCCCTTCTGCTTCTGATATAAAATTAACAAAACAATTTATAAAGAACAATGATAAACTGTTAATATTAAAGTCCGATAAAGGAAACACAACTGTTCTTGCTGACAAAGAAATGTACATTTCTGAAGTTACAAACATGTTAAATGATACCAACACATACAAAATTAGTAAATATCAATACACTGCCACTTTTGAAAAAGAAGCAAATGGGATAATTGCCACATGGATAAAAAAAGGATATATTAGTGATCAAATAGGCAAAAGTTTAAAAACCTATAATGCAACAACACCCAGGGCTTATGCTTTGCCAAAAACACACAAAGAACAGTTATCTTGGCGCATTATAGTTTCCTCTATTGGAGGACCCACGTATAAATTGTCCAAGTTTCTATCTAGTATCCTCTCCAAGATCATTGGCAAGTCACCGTATCACACTATTGACAGTTGGCATTTTGTCAAAGAAATAAGAACCATTAAAGTTCCTAACAATTCACAGTTAATTTCACTAGATGTCACAGCGCTATTCACCAATGTTCCGGTAGATTTAGCATTACAAGTGTTACAGTCAAGGTGGGATGAGCTAGCAGAACACACTATAATTGAAAAAGATGAAATCACTAAAGCAGTAAAATTTGTATTAGAAGCAAATGTTTTTAGTTTTAACAACATATTTTACAAACAAATTTTTGGGACTGCAATGGGTTCACCCATTTCACCTGTTATTGCTAATCTAGTAATGGAAAAATTAGAAAATGTCTCCATTTCACAACTACCATTTACATTAACATTCTACAAAAGATATGTAGATGACATCCTCACGTGTTGTAAACCTAATGAAGTTAGTATCTTATTGGACACATTTAACAAATTCCACAATAGACTTCAATTCACTCATGAAGTTGAAAAAGATTCAAACATAAACTTTCTTGACGTCAGTATCATTAAAACTGGCAACGAACTAAAAACAAACTGGTTTCATAAAAACAGTTGGTCAGGTAGATACATAAACTTTTCTTCCTTCCATCCGTTACAACATAAAGTTGGCCTTATTAAAGGTTTGATTGATCGCGCCATTCTTTTAGCAAATCCTGAATTCAGACCCAATAATCTGTCTCTCATTAGGGATGTACTTGCGCATAATGGGTATCCACAACATCTTATTTCTAACATCATCAAAGAAAGAGTTTTCGACATACATCATCCTCTTCTCGTCATGAAGCGAAAAGAGGATAGATTCAAAACAAGAGGTCCAATTAGTTGGAAAAATACTGTGGTGATCCCATATGTGAATTACATTGCTAATGATATAAGAAGAATTTTCAGAAAAGCTGGAATACATACGATCTACAATATACCGGTCTGTTTAAAAAATTGGTTTCCACCGATTAAAGATAAACTACCTCTGTTAAAAAGTTGTAACATAATATATGCAATACCTTGCCAAGACTGCAATCAGGAATACATAGGACAAACAGCTAGACGCTTAGACACTCGCATTACTGAACATAAACGGAATATATTTTCACCTCCAACACAACATACAGCATTGACAAAGCATTCAATTGAGTTTGACCATAGATTTGATTTCAAAAACGCTAAAGTGATTGACAGAGAACCTAACCTACAAAAAAGGTTACTACTGGAAACGATTCACATGATTAAAGAACAGAGCGTCAATCTTAGGTACGAAACACCTAAAATACATGAATATTACGCTACATTACTGAACCAGTAATGTTTTATGATGATAGTTTCCATTTTACTAAAAGATATCACAAAGTACAATTGTTATCAACTCTAAGAATGCCGATTTTTCAAATTTACCAATCAGGTATAAAACAATATGTGTTGGGAAAATATATGACTAAGAATTAGAATTTTAAATTCACCGCCATATTTTGATCTCAATGGCAACGATCAATATGTTCAATCGATAGGTCTAGGTAGGTCAGTTTTTTCCATGTTTGTTTCCATCAATTTGTCCTATTGCCGGTAAGAACTTTAGTACATCTTAAACCAGTACAGCAATCAGTACTCAGTCAAATCATGAAAAGTTAAAACTATTCATCAATTATTGAATATTGCCATAAAGGATACACACAACACACATAACAAATTATGTAAAAAACTATCAACACTAGACGAGGAAATTCGTTTCTTATTTCCACAAGATGTAATTTACAGTTTTCACATACTAGAAAACCAAAAATACACAAAATTATTCAATCAATGCAAAAAAACAGGCATAAACAAATTCAACAAATTGTTAGAAGCAAAAAACAGACAATTAATAAATTGGGACAATAACAACAACCTAATTCAAAATTTTTCCAACAATTGGTTCAAAAACTTAACCAACATTTTGGTACCAAAAGCAGTTGAAAATGTTTTAAGATTGGGACCTAAATTTGCAATTGATGTTCCGAGAAAATTTATAACATCCCCAAGATTCTTAGCGTCAATAGAAGCTGGATTAGAAAAAATAATTGACTGTGACAACATCCGAAATCTAACTAGAATGAAGTTAATAAACAAAATCATGAACTGCAACAGTCGTTGGCATAACAACACCAGAACACACAATATCAACAACAATTTCCCTTCTGCTTCTGATATAAAATTAACAAAACAATTTATAAAGAACAATGATAAACTGTTAATATTAAAGTCCGATAAAGGAAACACAACTGTTCTTGCTGACAAAGAAATGTACATTTCTGAAGTTACAAACATGTTAAATGATACCAACACATACAAAATTAGTAAATATCAATACACTGCCACTTTTGAAAAAGAAGCAAATGGGATAATTGCCACATGGATAAAAAAAGGATATATTAGTGATCAAATAGGCAAAAGTTTAAAAACCTATAATGCAACAACACCCAGGGCTTATGCTTTGCCAAAAACACACAAAGAACAGTTATCTTGGCGCATTATAGTTTCCTCTATTGGAGGACCCACGTATAAATTGTCTAAGTTTCTATCTAGTATCCTCTCCAAGATCATTGGCAAGTCACCGTATCACACTATTGACAGTTGGCATTTTGTCAAAGAAATAAGAACCATTAAAGTTCCTAATAATTCACAATTAATTTCACTAGATGTCACAGCGCTATTCACCAATGTTCCGGTAGATTTAGCATTACAAGTGTTACAGTCAAGGTGGGATGAGCTAACAGAACACACTATAATAGAAAAAGATGAATTCACTAATGCAGTCAAATTTGTATTAGAAGCAAATGTTTTTAGTTTTAACAACATATTTTACAAACAAATTTTTGGGACTGCAATGGGTTCACCCATTTCACCTGTTATTGCTAATCTAGTAATGGAAAAATTAGAAAATGTCTCCATTTCACAACTACCATTTACATTAACATTCTACAAAAGATATGTAGATGACATCCTCACGTGTTGTAAACCTAATGAAGTTAGTATCTTATTGGACACATTTAACAAATTCCACAATAGGCTTCAATTCACTCACGAGGTCGAAAAAGATTCAAACATAAACTTTCTTGACGTCAGTATCATTAAAACTGGCAACGAACTAAAAACAAACTGGTTTCATAAAAACAGTTGGTCAGGTAGATACATAAACTATTCTTCCTTCCATCCGTTACAACATAAAATTGGCCTTATTAAAGGTTTGATTGATCGCGCCATTCTTTTAGCAAATCCTGAATTCAGATCCAATAATCTGTCTCTTATTAGAAATGTACTTGCACATAATGGGTATCCACAACACCTCATTTCTAACATCATCAAAGAAAGAGTTTTCGACATACATCATCCTCTTCTCGTCATGAAGCGAAAAGAGGATAGATTCAAAACAAGAGGTCCAATTAGTTGGAAAAATACTGTGGTGATCCCATATGTGAATTACATTGCTAATGATATAAGAAGAATTTTCAGAAAAGCTGGAATACATACGATCTACAATATACCGGTCTGTTTAAAAAATTGGTTTCCACCGATTAAAGATAAACTACCTCTGTTAAAAAGTTGTAACATAATATATGCAATACCTTGCCAAGACTGCAATCAGGAATACATAGGACAAACAGCTAGACGCTTAGACACTCGCATTACTGAACATAAACGGAATATATTTTCACCTCCAACACAACATACAGCATTGACAAAGCATTCAATTGAGTTTGACCATAGATTTGATTTCAAAAACGCTAAAGTGATTGACAGAGAACCTAACCTACAAAAAAGGTTACTACTGGAAACGATTCACATGATTAAAGAACAAAGCGTCAATCTTAGGTACGAAACACCTACAATACATGAATATTACGCTACATTACTGAACCAGTAATGTTTTATGATGATAGTTTCCATTTTACTAAAAGATATCACAAAGTACAATTGTTATCAACTCTAAGAATGTCGATTTTTCAAATTTACCAATCAGGTATAAAACAATATGTGTTGGGAAAATATATGACTAAGAATTAGAATTTTAAATTCACCGCCATATTTTGATCTCAATGGCAACGATCAATATGTTCAATCGATAGGTCTAGGTAGGTCAGTTTTTTCCATGTTTGTTTCCATCAATTTGTCCTATTGCCGGTAAGAACTTTAGTACATCTTAAACCAGTACAGCAATCAGTACTCAGTCAAATCATGAAAAGTTAAAACTATTCATACTAAAAATAATAGCAAGTACGTATCAAATAGTCTTCAAACCACATATTGTATATACAATCACAGTACACATAGAAAAGGTTTATATAAATTTGGTTTTTTTTTTGTCTTTCTAGACGCAATTCCCTTGAAAAAGGTTCAAATCAGAACCGAAACGTCGGGTATATTGTAAAATAGCTATATTATTGTAAAAATTGATCGAAAACGTAGCGCCGATAACATTTGTTTAAGGTTTCACGCAAAACATCGAATCGGTACAGAAACAGACGTGTGGCACAAAGATTCATCGATACTTGCATAAACTCGATTATATCGCTTAATTTCATGGCAATTGCGGGTTTCTGCGACATATTCGCGTATTTGCATACAAATGCATCGATTTTTCACGCAAAACAACGAATCGGTACAGAAACAGACGTGTGGCACAAAGATTCATCGATTCTTGCAAAAACTCGATTATATCGCTTAATTTCATGGCAATTGCGGGTTTCTGCGACATATTCGCGTATTTGCATACAAATGCATCGATTTTTCACGCAAAACAACGAATCGGTACAGAAACAGACGTGTGGCACAAAGATTCATCGATACTTGCATAAACTCGATTATATCGCTTAATTTGATGGCAATTCCTGGTTTCTGCGACATATTCGCTTATTTGCATACAAATGCATAGATTTTTCACGTAAAACAACGAATCGGTACAGAAACAGACGTGTGGCACAAAGATTCATCGATTCTTGCATACACTCGGTTATATCGCTTAATTTCATGGCAATTCCTGGTTTCTGCGACATATTCGCGTATTTGCATACAAATGCATCGATTTTTCACGCAAAACAACGAATCGGTACAGAAACACACGTGTGGCACAAAGATTCATCGATGCTTGCATAAACTCGATTATATCGCTTAATTTGATGGCAATTCCTGGTTTCTGCGACATATTCGCGTATTTGCATTCAAACGCGTCGATTTTTCACGCAAAACATCGAATCGGTACAGAAACAGACGTGTGGCACAAAGATTCATCGATACTTGCATAAACTCGATTATATCGCTTAATTTCATGGCAATTGCGGGTTTCTGCGACATATTCGCGTATTTGCATACAAATGCATCGATTTTTCACGCAAAACAACGAATCGGTACAGAAACAGACGTGTGGCACAAAGATTCATCGATTCTTGCATAAACTCGATTATATCGCTTAATTTCATGGCAATTGCGGGTTTCTGCGACATATTCGCGTATTTGCATACAAATGCATCGATTTTTCACGCAAAACAACGAATCGGTACAGAAACAGACGTGTGGCACAAAGATTCATCGATTCTTGCATAAACTCGATTATATCGCTTAATTTGATGGCAATTCCTGGTTTCTGCGACATATTCGCGTATTTGCATACAAATGCATAGATTTTTCACGTAAAACAACGAATCGGTACAGAAACAGACGTGTGGCACAAGATTCATCGATTCTTGCATAAACTCGATTATGTCGCTTAATTGCATGGCAATTCCTGGTTTCTGCGACATATTCGCGTATTTGCATACAAACGCATCGATTTTTCACGCAAAACATCGAATCGGTACAGAAACAGACGTGTGGCACAAAGATTCATCGATACTTGCATAAACTCGCATTATATCGCTTAATTTCATGGCAATTGCGGGTTTCTGCGACATATTCGCGTATTTGCATACAAATGCATCGATTTTTCACGCAAAACAACGAATCGGTACAGAAACAGACGTGTGGCACAAAGATTCATCGATTCTTGCATAAACTCGATTATATCGCTTAATTTCATGGCAATTGCGGGTTTCTGCGACATATTCGCGTATTTGCATACAAATGCATCGATTTTTCACGCAAAACAACGAATCGGTACAGAAACAGACGTGTGGCACAAAGATTCATCGATACTTGCATAAACTCGATTATATCGCTTAATTTGATGGCAATTCCTGGTTTCTGCGACATATTCGCGTATTTGCATACAAATGCATAGATTTTTCACGTAAAACAACGAATCGGTACAGAAACAGACGTGTGGCACAAAGATTCATCGAGTCTTGCATAATCTCGATTATATCGCTTAATTTCATGGCAATTGCGGGTTTCTGCGACATGTTCGCGTATTTGCATACAAACACATCGATTTTTCACGCAAAACAACGAATCGGTACAGAAACAGACGTGTGGCACAAAGATTCATCGATTCTTGCATACACTCGATTATATCGCTTAATTTCATGGCAATTCCTGGTTTCTGCGACATATTCGCGTATTTGCATACAAATGCATCGATTTTTCACGCAAAACAACGAATCGGTACAGAAACACACGTGTGGCACAAAGATTCATCGATTCTTGCATAAACTCGATTATATCGCTTAATTTGATGGCAATTCCTGGTTTCTGCGACATATTCGCGTATTTGCATACAAACGCATCGATTTTTCACGCAAAACATCGAATCGGTACAGAAACAGACGTGTGGCACAAAGATTCATCGATTCTTGCATAAACTCGATTATATCGCTTAATTTCATGGCAATTGCGGGTTTCTGCGACATATTGGCGTATTTGCATACAAATGCATCGATTTTTCACGCAAAACAACGAATCGGTACAGAAACAGACGTGTGGCACAAAGATTCATCGATTCTTGCATAAACTCGATTATATCGCTTAATTTCATGGCAATTGCGGGTTTCTGCGACATATTCGCGTATTTGCATACAAATGCATCGATTTTTCACGCAAAACAACGAATCGGTACAGAAACACACGTGTGGCACAAAGATTCATCGATGCTTGCATAAACTCGATTATATCGCTTAATTTGATGGCAATTCCTGGTTTCTGCGACATATTCGCGTATTTGCATACAAACGCATCGATTTTTCACGCAAAACATCGAATCGGTACAGAAACAGACGTGTGGCACAAAGATTCATCGATTCTTGCATAAACTCGATTATATCGCTTAATTTCATGGCAATTGCGGGTTTCTGCGACATATTCGCGTATTTGCATACAAATGCATCGATTTTTCACGCAAAACAACGAATCGGTACAGAAACAGACGTGTGGCACAAAGATTCATCGATTCTTGCATAAACTCGATTATATCGCTTAATTTCATGGCAATTGCGGGTTTCTGCGACATATTCGCGTATTTGCATACAAATGCATCGATTTTTCACGCAAAACAACGAATCGGTACAGAAACAGACGTGTGGCACAAAGATTCATCGATGCTTGCATAAACTCGATTATATCGCTTAATCTCATGGCAATTCCTGGTTTCTGCGACATATTCGCGTATTTGCATACAAACGCATCGATTTTTCACGCAAACATCGAATCGGTACAGAAACAGACGTGTGGCACAAAGATTCATCGATTCTTGCATAAACTCGATTATATCGCTTAATTTCATGGCAATTGCGGGTTTCTGCGACATATTCGCGTATTTGCATACAAACGCATCGATTTTTCACGCAAAACATCGAATCGGTACAGAAACAGACGTGTGGCACAAAGATTCATCGATTCTTGCATAAACTCGATTATATCGCTTAATTTCATGGCAATTGCGGGTTTCTGCGACATATTCGCGTATTTGCATACAAATGCATCGATTTTTCACGCAAAACAACGAATCGGTACAGAAACAGACGTGTGGCACAAAGATTCATCGATTCTTGCATAAACTCGATTATATCGCTTAATTTCATGGCAATTGCGGGTTTCTGCGACATATTGGCGTATTTGCATACAAATGCATCGATTTTTCACGCAAAACAACGAATCGGTACAGAAACAGACGTGTGGCACAAAGATTCATCGATTCTTGCATAAACTCGATTATATCGCTTAATTTCATGGCAATTGCGGGTTTCTGCGACATATTCGCGTATTTGCATACAAATGCATCGATTTTTCACGCAAAACAACGAATCGGTACAGAAACACACGTGTGGCACAAAGATTCATCGATGCTTGCATAAACTCGATTATATCGCTTAATTTGATGGCAATTCCTGGTTTTTGCGACATATTCGCGTATTTGCATACAAACGCGTCGATTTTTCACGCAAAACATCGAATCGGTACAGAAACAGACGTGTGGCACAAAGATTCATCGATTCTTGCATAAACTCGATTATATCGCTTAATTTCATGGCAATTGCGGGTTTCTGCGACATATTTCGCGTATTTGCATACAAATGCATCGATTTTTCACGCAAAACAACGAATCGGTACAGAAACAGACGTGTGGCACAAAGATTCATCGATTCTTGCATAAACTCGATTATATCGCTTAATTTCATGGCAATTGCGGGTTTCTGCGACATATTCGCGTATTTGCATACAAATGCATCGATTTTTCACGCAAAACAACGAATCGGTACAGAAACAGACGTGTGGCACAAAGATTCATCGATGCTTGCATAAACTCGATTATATCGCTTAATTTGATGGCAATTCCTGGTTTCTGCGACATATTCGCGTATTTGCATACAAACGCATCGATTTTTCACGCAAAACATCGAATCGGTACAGAAACAGACGTGTGGCACAAAGATTCATCGATTCTTGCATAAACTCGATTATATCGCTTAATTTCATGGCAATTGCGGGTTTCTGCGACATATTCGCGTATTTGCATACAAACGCATCGATTTTTCACGCAAAACATCGAATCGGTACAGAAACAGACGTGTGGCACAAAGATTCATCGATTCTTGCATAAACTCGATTATATCGCTTAATTTCATGGCAATTGCGGGTTTCTGCGACATATTCGCGTATTTGCATACAAATGCATCGATTTTTCACGCAAAACAACGAATCGGTACAGAAACAGACGTGTGGCACAAAGATTCATCGATACTTGCATAAACTCGATTATATCGCTTAATTTGATGGCAATTCCTGGTTTCTGCGACATATTCGCGTATTTGCATACAATGCATAGATTTTTCACGTAAAACAACGAATCGGTACAGAAACAGACGTGTGGCACAAAGATTCATCGATTCTTGCATAAACTCGATTATGTCGCTTAATTGCATGGCAATTCCTGGTTTCTGCGACATATTCGCGTATTTGCATACAAATGCATCGATTTTTCACGCAAAACAACGAATCGGTACAGAAACACACGTGTGGCACAAAGATTCATCGATGCTTGCATAAACTCGATTATATCGCTTAATTTGATGGCAATTCCTGGTTTCTGCGACATATTCGCGTATTTGCATACAAACGCGTCGATTTTTCACGCAAAACATCGAATCGGTACAGAAACAGACGTGTGGCACAAAGATTCATCGATACTTGCATAAACTCGATTATATCGCTTAATTTCATGGCAATTGCGGGTTTCTGCGACATATTCGCGTATTTGCATACAAATGCATCGATTTTTCACGCAAAACAACGAATCGGTACAGAAACAGACGTGTGGCACAAAGATTCATCGATTCTTGCATAAACTCGATTATATCGCTTAATTTCATGGCAATTGCGGGTTTCTGCGACATATTCGCGTATTTGCATACAAATGCATCGATTTTTCACGCAAAACAACGAATCGGTACAGAAACAGACGTGTGGCACAAAGATTCATCGATTCTTGCATAAACTCGATTATATCGCTTAATTTGATGGCAATTCCTGGTTTCTGCGACATATTCGCGTATTTGCATACAAATGCATAAATTTTTCACGTAAAACAACGAATCGGTACAGAAACAGACGTGTGGCACAAAGATTCATCGATTCTTGCATAAACTCGATTATGTCGCTTAATTGCATGGCAATTCCTGGTTTCTGCGACATATTCGCGTATTTGCATACAAACGCATCGATTTTTCACGCAAAACATCGAATCGGTACAGAAACAGACGTGTGGCACAAAGATTCATCGATTCTTGCATAAACTCGATTATATCGCTTAATTTCATGGCAATTGCGGGTTTCTGCGACATATTCGCGTATTTGCATACAAACGCGTCGATTTTTCACGCAAAACATCGAATCGGTACAGAAACAGACGTGTGGCACAAAGATTCATCGATACTTGCATAAACTCGATTATATCGCTTAATTTCATGGCAATTGCGGATTTCTGCGACATATTCGCGTATTTGCATACAAATGCATCGATTTTTCACGCAAAACAACGAATCGGTACAGAAACAGACGTGTGGCACAAAGATTCATCGATTCTTGCATAAACTCGATTATGTCGCTTAATTGCATGGCAATTCCTGGTTTCTGCGACATATTCGCGTATTTGCATACAAATGCATCGATTTTTCACGCAAAACAACGAATCGGTACAGAAACACACGTGTGGCACAAAGATTCATCGATGCTTGCATAAACTCGATTATATCGCTTAATTTGATGGCAATTCCTGGTTTCTGCGACATATTCGCGTATTTGCATACAAACGCGTCGATTTTTCACGCAAAACATCGAATCGGTACAGAAACAGACGTGTGGCACAAAGATTCATCGATTCTTGCATACACTCGGTTATATCGCTTAATTTCATGGCAATTCCTGGTTTCTGCGACATATTCGCGTATTTGCATACAAATGCATCGATTTTTCACGCAAAACAACGAATCGGTACAGAAACACACGTGTGGCACAAAGATTCATCGATTCTTGCATAAACTCGATTATATCGCTTAATTTGATGGCAATTCCTGGTTTTCTGCGACATATTCGCGTATTTGCATACAAACGCATCGATTTTTCACGCAAAACATCGAATCGGTACAGAAACAGACGTGTGGCACAAAGATTCATCGATTCTTGCATAAACTCGATTATATCGCTTAATTTCATGGCAATTGCGGGTTTCTGCGACATATTGGCGTATTTGCATACAAATGCATCGATTTTTCACGCAAAACAACGAATCGGTACAGAAACAGACGTGTGGCACAAAGATTCATCGATTCTTGCATAAACTCGATTATATCGCTTAATTTCATGGCAATTGCGGGTTTCTGCGACATATTCGCGTATTTGCATACAAATGCATCGATTTTTCACGCAAAACAACGAATCGGTACAGAAACACACGTGTGGCACAAAGATTCATCGATTCTTGCATAAACTCGATTATATCGCTTAATTTGATGGCAATTCCTGGTTTCTGCGACATATTCGCGTATTTGCATACAAACGCATCGATTTTTCACGCAAAACATCGAATCGGTACAGAAACAGACGTGTGGCACAAAGATTCATCGATTCTTGCATAAACTCGATTATATCGCTTAATTTCATGGCAATTGCGGGTTTCTGCGACATATTCGCGTATTTGCATACAAATGCATCGATTTTTCACGCAAAACAACGAATCGGTACAGAAACAGACGTGTGGCACAAAGATTCATCGATTCTTGCATAAACTCGATTATATCGCTTAATTTCATGGCAATTGCGGGTTTCTGCGACATATTCGCGTATTTGCATACAAATGCATCGATTTTTCACGCAAAACAACGAATCGGTACAGAAACAGACGTGTGGCACAAAGATTCATCGATGCTTGCATAAACTCGATTATATCGCTTAATCTGATGGCAATTCCTGGTTTCTGCGACATATTCGCGTATTTGCATACAAACGCATCGATTTTTCACGCAAAACATCGAATCGGTACAGAAACAGACGTGTGGCACAAAGATTCATCGATTCTTGCATAAACTCGATTATATCGCTTAATTTCATGGCAATTG